>JAYKKO010000052.1:637500-878538 GCA_037074685.1 Glyphodes pyloalis
AGGGTAATGGTAATAATTTTGGTAGAACGAAATTGTGTTAGTAAGTTTAAACGTAATATACCTACTAGAGACAAGACGCCGCGGCTTTACAAGCTTACTATCTTCGTTTTCTCCACATTTTCCACTGAGTCTTTGTCCCTGTTGGCTGCAGCGTGACGTTATATAGTCTAAAAGCTTCCTCGATTAATGTGTGATAACACAAAAATATTTTTTCGACTCAAACCAGGGCGTCTACTCTTGAAAACGAAATATGTCGGATCCGATGTCGTTTAGTATTTTTTATTGCTCATTATCGCAACTAACAAACTTCAAATGCGAATAAAGCGTTATCAAAAAACAAAATATTATTTATACAAATCAAAAATCACGTTTTAATTCCCTAACTTTTGATCAATCTTCAAAAACGAAACCTTTCGTTTGTTCGTTTCGTTTTCAAGAGTAGACGCCCTGTGGTTATACGATTAGAGCTTTCAAACAAATAAACAACCCCTAATTTTTTTTTCTCGGATAAAAAGTACCCTATTGTTTAATCCGGACTTCTAATTTTACGTCTGCAAAATTTCAAAATAATCGGTTCAGTAGTTACGGCGTGAAAGCAGAACCAACAAACAAACTTAAATTAGTAAGAAAATAAAATATGTTGTGTTTGTATGTTCTCTTAAGTTTATTTGTTACTGTATGTATTAGTTTAATTTATTTCAATAAAAGTTACCACTCATATTAGTAAGGATAGTGATGGTTAACAAATGTATTTTATTTATTAGAAACAGAAAAATTTTATCTCCCCTTGCGGTTGCGATAAGTATGTATGTAGTTCTAAACATATTTGGCAGAGGGCACTTACCGGAGGCTAACGGTTGATACAGCAGAAAAATTTCATCGCCTACGATAACTTGCGGTTAGCTCAGTTGGTAAGAACAGCACGCGCGATACGTGAAGGTCGTGGGTTCAATGCCCGCACCGCAAGGGGAGATAAAAAAATTCTGTTTCTAATATTTAAAGTTCGCTAGTACGGCGTTTAGTACTATAAAAATAATAAAATGTATTTTATTTATTTGTTTCTTAATCTAAAGTGAAATCGAAAACTGTACCCAGACCGTCGGATAGTTACATTCCACTCTACTCCAATTAATGTGGAACCGATACGAATCTCGTATCAACTGGTGACCGGCTAAGCCTGCGATAAATTGTCAATCGGTTCATAATTGGCGGTTGGCCTGAATGCGGCTCTGTGAAGCGATGCGATTGCCCTCTATATTGATAATAATATATTAAGTATGTAGCATACTTACGTGGTCACATGTAATGTATGGATAAAACTTTAAACAGATGTAAATGTGTGATTAAAGTCGACCGACCACTCGCTATCTTTCTGTGAATCTCTTTGAATACATTGACGACCTCCGTAGCCGAGAGGCAAGCGGGCCAGATTTTGGCGTCGCGCCATTTCTAAGGTCCCGGGTTCGATGCCCAGTCGGGTCAATAAGGGGAAAAGAACTTTTCTATATTCTCTCGGGTCTGGGTGTTGTGGTACTGTAGTTGTTTCTGATTTCTGTAACACAAGTGCTTAAGCTACTAACCACAGAATCAGAGCAATATATGTGAAGTGGTCCAATACTTGTTTATTTACTAGCTGTGCCCGCGACTTCGTTCGCGTGGACTACAGGGTTTTTTCGCAATAAAAGGTAGCCTATGTCCTTTCTTAAGGACTAAAGATTGTCCGTGCGAAATTTCATTAAAATCGGTTGAGAGGTTTAAGAGGGAAAGAGTAACAGACATACAGAGTTACTTTCGCATTTATAATATTAGTAGCGATTTATATTATACATTCTAAAATTGACCTACAAATTTTACTCTAAATAGCAGATGTAAATTTTCGTATCATCAATCAGTCTCGTTTTTGTAAGTCTAACCCTTTCAGAGTCTAGATTTCTGTGGCGTGGTTTTATAGCCTCATGAATTGATTTACTGCCAGATATTTTGGGCAGATTTCCCTAGTGGCTTCGTATTACAAGCAGATGAATTTTAATGTTCAGTAAGTAAGTACGTGGCGAATGTGTTGGTATAAAAATTGTGTCCTATTTTAAGTTAGGTCAAAAGTATTCGCTGTAATAGAAATATAAATAGAAATATATTTATTTGCATAAAATATGGTACAAAAGATGTTAAAAATAAAATAAAAGCACAAACATATTTTACCAACATTGGCATGCAAATCCCTTGGTGATATTTAGATCACCGACCTACTAACAATATACAAAATAAAATTAAAGATTTAACCTATTTTTTGAATGGTTAAAAAATTCACTCATTGTATAGAAATTATTTTCTCTAAGCCACATTGATAGTTTATGTTTAAATAATCTATTAGGCAGTACTTTTAGTTCACTAGGTATCTTATTAAATATTTTTACACACATAGCGTCACATTGCCGTAGATAGAAACACTTGTAAACACTTGTTTCTACAAGTTAAACTTCTGTTTAATAATCGTTTTTATAACATCTGCATAAGGACTGTATGAAATACCCAACTTGATTGGACCCGAGCGTCGAAAACATATGTTTCACTACTGTCTAATTTATGTTATAGATGACTAGCTGTGCCCGCGACTTCGTTCACGTGGACTACATCCTTTCATGGCCGGTTTTACCCCTATCTCCCCTAATATTCGAAACAAAAAGTAGTCTATATTTTAATAGAGCTATATTTGTGCCAAATTTCATATCTCTTACTTAAAAAATAAACATTTTCCTATATAAACTTTTAAAGGTGGCATTACCCCCCTACCCCCTACTTTCTAACAAAAAGTAGCCTATGTCCGTTCTTGAGGTTCAACGTATACCTATGCCAAATTTCATCAAAATCCGTTGAAAGGTTTAAGCGGGAAAGCGTAACAGACAGACAGACAGAGTTACTTTCGCATTTATAATATTAGTAGGGATATCCAGACCGACCTGCAAACAAATCAACAAACATATATACAGTCACGAGCTACGAAATGTAAACGCTTAAGCTCTTATAACGATACCATAAGGTTCACTTCAGAATGAGTTTAGATACATATTAATTCACGTGACTGTACTTACCTGCTTAAACTTTAACTTCAAGGTTTACATCTCATTGGCTGCATTAATATCCCTTATCTTTTTATTAACTTTTTATTATCTTTTTATTGGCGACCTCGGTGGCGCAGTGGCTAAGGTAGGCGGCCAAAGCGCGAAAGGTCCCGGGTTCGATTCCCGGTCGGGCCAATTTGGAAAACGAACTTTTCTAAATTGACTTGAGTCTGGGTGTGCTGGGATGACGCCCCCAGTTGATATCCGTCGTCTGGTACTCATAGTACAAGGGAAAACCTTAGTTTGAGACCAGGTGATTGGTGTGATTGTCTGGCGCATTTATTTATTATTTATTTATTAACTTATTGATATTATAATTTATTATATTGTTGAGGATATAATATTATATTCTTTTCAAATATCTATAGTTTTTAGTTTATTACACACATTCGTCTTATTACCGCACCCATAAACTACCCGAAGGTTGGCTGGTAGAGAAAGCAGTGTTATGTCCACCTTTTGTACTTTAATAGCACCTACAATTTGCAAAGTTTTAAACTAAATAAAATGAAAAAAAAAAGAGTCTAAGTAACGACTTCATTCAAGATCCCAGTGATTAAGATTTAAATAACGTTCCCAGCTGGTAGATTTCAAGCGGTATTCAATTAATTCTCTCTACAATTCTTCAGTAAGCCACTGTAAATAGTAAATTATCTTTTTCTAGAGAATTACATGGTAAGATAGACTGATAAAAATTAAGCAGTCGATAAAGTAAACGCTGTTTGAGTTAAACATGCCATTATAAATTTTGTTATCATAATAAAATTTCAACTAAGTCGATTGCGAGATCGACCTCATCCCACCTAATGTTAAGTGGTAATTAGATCCTAGCTTAAGGGCGACAAGTACAGGATAATAAAGCTATTACTGGACTTGTCGCCCTTACCTTGAAGGCTTGACCCCTGCTACTAATGCAGTATCCCCCAAGAGCTCCGGAAACTTTACTCACACGCAGGAACATAACAACCTCAAACTGATTGTTATTTGGCTGCGGGCTTCTGTAAGGTGGAGGTATTTCACCAATCGAGCTTCTCCAGTTCAAAAGGTTATTCGCTATGCCCTACCTCTTTCAAAAATCTTCTTATAAATAAGAAATCGGATATTCGCTTATTAATAATGTATTTGATTTATAATGAGAACGCGATCCGTTTGTGAAACAAAATGAAAATGTTGAAATTGTAAAATATAATTTTTCTCAACTACTTGATTCTTGTGTTTAGCAGCAGGACTTAAAAAGCCTGTATAATCAATATATTTGTTCATTGAAGAGAGAATAAGAACATGACGCTAAATGGTTAGAACGAAAGTGATGCTCAGTCGCCAAATAAATTGTTGGGTAGGATTTATTTTGCAATAGGTACTAATTACTTGACCTGATGAAGAGTTTTCTGTTTCCTCTGCCTGAAGGTTAAGTGGTAGATACCGCCTTAATTGTATTATCACTCAGAACCAGGCCACACTATCGCGTAAATAATATCTACTTTCAATATTATCCATAGTATTGAATATCAAGAAAAAACAACTAATTATTGTTTAAAATCCATTGTAAATTGGTAAAGTATCGATAGTCTGAAACAACGATATTTTGACAACACTACACAGCACTGGTATCGGAACTTTTACACGTATTACCGATATATAAAATAATTTAACGGGTCAAAACGCGACACCCGTGCACCAACCGTGTCAATACACGATTGGTGCAACCTAACCGAAACGTCGGGCAGTAAGTAGTTCGTATTAACTACTAAATAAAAACGGTGTCGCGTTTTGACTCGTTAAATTATTTCAAATGTTTAAAATGGAACGCGAAAGTATTACAATTTGTATTACCGATATTTAAACTCCAATTTGCGTCGGCTCGTTTGAACTGGGATACATTTACGGATCAGTGCATTTAAGAGGCACTCTTACAAACTCTTTACCAATTCGTGTACTTTGATCTTTTCTCATTCAATTCGAAACAGAATATTCAATCTTTTGAATTTATTGAGTGTAAACTTCTATGTGATTAACTTTGTAAGATTTTTAGGAGTTCTTAGCATTATTAAAACGTATAAATGAAAAAGGTATTTTCTTCATAATGTCAAGATTAGCATATATTATTATGTTAAACTAGCTATGCCCGGGACTTTGTTCGCGTGGACTACATACTTTTACTGTCGGTTTTACCCCTATCTCCCCTAATATTCGAAACAAAAAGTACTCCATATTTTAATTTAAATTTAGAGCTATACCTACCTACTTGTGCCAAATTCCATACTCTAGTTTAATAAATAATAATTTTCCCATATACATTTTTAAGGGTGGTATTGCCCCATCCCCTCTTATTTTCAAAACAAAAAGTAGCATATGTCTGATCTAGAATTTACCAAATTTCATCAAAATCGTTTCAGTGGTTTAGGCGTGAAAGCCGGACAGACAAAAAGATAGACCGGCAGACAGACAGACAGAGTTATTTTCGCATTTATAAAATTAGTGTGGATGTCAACTATGCTTAAAAGTATATTTCATCTAATATCGCGTGAGAATGGACAAAATAAAACGATAGGATACGTCTCATAGCTGTACAATGATTCCCTGGAGACCAACGTTCCCGTATTAGGTCGTTTCAAAGCAAATACTAAACTTATTTTAGACCAGATATCCTTGAACTTAGTTTAAACTGGAACGCCTCCACAGAATCCGTGGAAAGCTATAGAGTACCGCACATCCTCGTTCTATTAAGATTTTATGTACATTTTTCCATGGAGGTGCACGTTTTTTGTCGAAAATCCTACCTAATTCCAGCAAAGGCGTTATTACACCAGATTTTTTTTTACAAAAACGCGTTGACAGCACACATTTTGGCCACATTTGTTCGGGGTTATTCAACGTAAGATTCAGAATTATCAACACTGCCATGTTCTTGTTCATCAAACTGCTTTAAATTCGTTACGAAATGGAAACCATTTGAATAAAAAAACAAATATTATTGAAACAAATACGTTTGATCAGCACATACATTAAACAATCACACGTGCATTTTTTTAAATATTGCAATTAAAGCTATTTACATATATTGAGTTAGCCAGCCAGCACTACCCCATGCACTCAAACGACATCTTAGAGCTCCTGGAAGGGTTGGAAACCAACGCAGACAGGGAGTCTTGCTCCGTGTCTGCATTAGCCGAACCACTTCCATTTGTCTTCCTGTGTAGCGTAATATAGTTTAAGAAAGAATATTGTAGTTTAAGGAGAAAGACACTAAACAATTTAAATTTTACTTTATTTCAAAATGCGATTTCCAGACTATTAACATGGCTAGTGGAGATTAACTACAAAGGACCCTAATTACCATTTAATTAAGGCGGAGAATATCTTGTCGCTATTACGATCATTGGTTAAGCTTGAACATTTCAAACTTGTCGCCCACTTGCTAATAATATTATCTGGTGGATGTACCAACCTAACCCTCGTTACATCCAGCTTTGTGCCGCGTGGGGGCGTGCTATCATTGGCATTTATAGTCCATATACTGTGGAATACATGTTTGAGTTTTGCAATGTATGTGCAAGACGCCCACGCGTCGTATATCGGTTTTCAATTAAGTTAATTCAACGTATTTGGTCATACATCCCACTCATACAAAGTAGCGGCTCGCCGCAGATTCACCGCTTGCTATTTACATTTTTTCCGCATTTTCCACTATTATTCTCTCCTATCGGTCGTAATGTAATGTTATTAAAGCCTTCATCGGTAAACTTTGACGACCTCCGTGGCCGCGAGGTAATCGAGACTTTGCCATATCTGAGGTCCCGAGTTTGATTCCAGGTCGGGTCAATATGGTAAAAGAACTCTTCTATATTGTCTCGGGTCTGGGTGTTGTTGTACCGTCATTGTTCCGATTTTTGTAACACAAGTGCTTAAGTTACTTACGCCAGAATCAGAGCAATGCATTTGTGCCGACCTACGACATGACCCACAAGTCGACACAAATACGGCGTCAGCAGAATTGGAATAGTAAACAACGCTAATTATCTATTTTATATTTTGAGAAAAATAGAGCATAGCGATTAATCGCTCGAACTGGAGCAGCCCGACTGAAGAAATACCTCTGCTTTACAGAAAACCGCAGCCAAATAACAATCATCATAACATCTGTGTTGTTGTGTTCCTGCGTGTGAGTAAGGTTTCCAGAGCTCCTGGGGGATGCTACATTAGTAGCAGGGGTCAAGCCTTCAAGGTAAGGGCGACAAGTCCAGTAACAGATTTATTATGCTGTACTTTTCACCCTTAAGCTAGGACCTCATTGCCACTTAACATCAGGTGGGATGAGGTCAATGTTAAAGTGCAATATAAAAAAAAATCTAATTACATGCAAATCCATTGAGTATTTTTGCGTGAAAGAGTGAAGAAAATCTGATCCATCCATTAATTGAAATATACCCAAAATTTCACGTGTAATATCAGTAGGATGAATGTGTGTAATACATTAGACCCACATCAGCGGCTCTGAAGCCTGTCTGGAACGGCTGTGATACGAGAAACTTGTAATTGCTGATTAGGAAGTTGTGATGCAACTAGAGCTGCACCGTCTTTGTTCAGCATGCACCTGCAGCCCTAATTTACCCATTAATTTGAAATATTCATGAGTGTATATTACATCAGTAATATTAATGAATCATCTTTAACATAATTCAAATGAACAATTGATTTCGTTTCGAGGAAATAAATATTTTTTGTTGTACATACGCGTGCGTGACATACGCGGCTACAGAGTGATAGAAGGCGAGGCTTTATGCCTTATTTTTTAAGTCGCAACTGTGCATCTAGAAAACATTTGATCGAAGATCATGAGAAAAAGAAGGCAAAAAATATTTTAAAGAAACAGGCGGGAATCGAAACTTTAAATATAGTTCGCTAATGCGGCGTAAAGTACTATAAAAATCATAAAAATCGAAGAAGGCAATAAGTTGGTATCCGGTTCGTTTTACACGATGCAAATTCGGGTTTCGGCCCCAACTTCGGAACCCCTCAGGATCAATATAATAACCACGATATGCACTGAGTAGGTAAATACACAAGCACATATAATCATATTAGCTCGTTGGAACCTCACACACTTCGCCGAGGGATTTGGTTGAACTTCTAATTAGTTATAACTTTCCCTCGGATTGCAGTTTCTCTGACTCAAACTATTATAGTGCAAACGCAGATGTATGCATGTACCTACTTTAATTGAACTATGTTTAAATACATACTCAAAATGTTTGTAAGATGTAGTTATGTATGTACAAAAAGTCAGACAATCAACTGGACTTAAACTCAGGATTTCTCTTTTTATCTGGACGCAGAAAATATGACTATTAGTAGTACTTAATTTCATCTTCTATCTACTATATAAAAATAAGTCGGGTTTTCCTTCGTGACGCTATAACTCCAGAACGCACGAACCGATTTCCACGGTTTTACATTCGTTGGAAAGGTCTCGGGCTCCTCGAGGTTTATAGCAAAGAATATTCAGGAAAAATTTCAACAGAAAAGCGAGAAAATCCGCTAAGGCGAAACGAAGTTCGCCGGGACCTCTAGTCTTTACTAAACTTTTATAAAGATTTTGTTCCTTTGAAGGCTCTAATCTCACAAATTATTGTCTTGAATTGAAAAAATAAATATGTTGGAGTCCATTCATTGAGAAAGGCTATATTGCAGCTGTGTAACATCACTTTCCACTAACATTAGCGAAAATTAGCGTAAAATGTGGAAAAAAACGGGCATCGTATGTGTGCCGACCTACGAAATTACCTAAATGTCGACAGTATTACGGCGTCAGCAGAATTGGCATAGTAAACAACTCTCCATACGTAATGCACGATTAACCAATCAATACATTGATCCTACATCGCGATGACAGCGTTATCGTCGCCACTAACTATATATACAACAAACCAAGATTGGCAGTCGGACCTTGGTCCCCGAGCACATAACACCTAACTTGGCGGAAGTATTTCCACTTTTACTAAAGAATATTCGTAACGTAATGTTCCTTACAGTGAGCGTGCGATGTGGCAAGCCGCTGGCCATTTAATAATACTACTAACACTGGTAAAGATTTAAGAGAGGTAGGGCATAGCGATTTATTGCTCGAGCTGGAGCAGCCCGACTGGTGAAATACCTCCACCTTACAGAAGACCGCAGCCAAATAACAATCACTTCTGTGTTATTGTGTTCCTGCGTGTGAGTGAGGTTTCCGGAGCTCCTGGGGGGTGCTACGTTAGTAGCAGGGGTCAAGCCTTTAAGGTAAGCGCGACAAGTCCAATAACAGATTTATAATGCTTTACTTGTCGCCCTTAAGTTAGGACCTCATTACCACTTAACATCAGGTGGGATGAGGTCAATCTTGAAGTGTGATATATTAAAAAAAAAAGAATGAAATCCACTTAACAACAGTAGTGTCCAAAATGAACCATTGTGTCTAAGCTACATACTTTACTTATCACCTTGATTTATGACAGTCTTGGACATGACAAATGAACGAAACAATTCATAGACTCAACAAAACACAAAAATCTCTTGTCTGATTGAAATTGATTGTGAAACTTATCTGATTCAAGTGAATTTCGATCTATCTTGTTAATTATTTGTAGGTACCAATTATTTAATTACCGGCTGACACGTTCCAGGTGGTTTTCAAACCTGATATAAACTTTAAGACTCGCGTTCCATTTTAAATAAGTAGTTCGTATTAACCACTAAATAAAAATGGTGTGGCGTTTTGATCCGTTAATTTATTTTAAAGGTATACAAACCTAGGTCAAGAGGAGAGCGCAGGGGTCAAAAGGAGCGGCAAAAAAGGGAAAAATCAATTGAAAATGTAAATGTAACATCGTAGGTAGACTTCCCATATTTAGTACACTTAATCAAGTCTTCTTCTAACATTACAAACAATCAAAATCAAAACCATTACGTAAATCTAAGTCTTTTATTTTGTTCATATATAAAACATTGGAGTAACTTGGAGCTTCTTACTACAATTTTAGTATTTTTTATACTCTGTGGGATTTGTCCAAGTATTTTTTTTGCCGAAGTTTAACACTGATCCGTAACCTATTAAATTCCCAGGGTTAATAAGGGAAGTTAATTAAACCTTCATAGGAGGTACTAATACGATACGGTGAAGTTACAACACGTTTATATGTCAGTCCCTTAATTGAATAAAATTTGATTAAGTTTCCAAACATGTGTCAAAATTAAAAGTAATTTAAATGTAAAGCATACTTAAAATAATTTCCAACAGTCTACCCCTTTATAATCGCGCTAGGGGATTAATTTAAATATAATTTGAAACAGAACAAAATACATAAATCCTATTACCCGCATGCCTCTCACCTACCACCTCGAGAGGAAGGCATGGCTGAAAATCAGCGCTGCGCAGGATCTCTGTCCTGCGTCAGCACAGGCTGAGCCATTGCCTTTTGTTCAAATTTTTTACTTTTAAATAATTGCATTCTGTATTTGTTTTTTAATGTGTCTGAGCAATAAACTGATGATGATGATTATTATTATTATTATTATTTAAGAATGTGCACAGTTTAAAGTATATTGGATTAAGAAATCACACTGTGCCATGCAAAGAGAAATAAAAGATTTAAGAGAGGTAGGGCATAGCGATTTATCGCTCGAACTGGAGCAGCCCGACTGGTGAAAGGAGGTTTCAAAAGATCGCAGCCAAATAACTATCACTTTGGTGTTGTTGTGTTCCTGAGTGTGATCAAGGTTTCCAGAGCTCCGGGGGGTGCTACATTAGTAACTAAGGGTCAAACCTTCAAGGTAAGGGCGATAACTCCAGTAACATCTATTATTATGCTGTACTTGTCGCCCTTAAGCAAGGACCTCATTACAACTTAACTCCTCTTTTTACCCTTTTATGCATGGAATTTCGGAAAATCCTTTCTTATCGGTCAACATTATGCAGAGGTCATACATATTATTAAGTTCCTATGTTAAAACTTTGATTTGCTACATGCTGTATTTACCTTGATCTATCAGTTAGGACAAAGGACTTTGTGAAGGTTGAAGAATCTAAACGTCGACCATCTTTTTAACATGCTTTTATTAGCTTCACTTGTAACTATGTATGTAAGAAAATCTTGGATTCTTAATTTGACTCACTTCCCGGTCTTCGATTAGGATGAAATTTTGTACACGCTCTGCGTTCTGATGATAATACCTATTTTTTATGGACTCTATCTCGCGTCTCTAGATAACGCGATGATTCCGCCAATGTAAAGTGTTAAAGAGACACTTTATTTTACACAAAATGCCTACAATACCTACATAACTATCTAAGAAACGTCAATACAAATCTAGTATGGCGGCCTCCCCAAGATGGCGGTCAGGCTGTTTTTTATGGTACAAAAAAAGAATGGGCCCATATCATTTTAGAGAATATTTTTTAACAGACGCTTCGTTTCCTATGTGTCTTAAATCTTTTAGGCATCAACCCTTTGTCTTTATTATATAAACAATAACAATCAAATATGCAGTTAGTTTTGTACAAAGGTCTATTATTTCATTGCAGAATAGGTTTGCTCATTAAAGAATTATTATATCATTTTATTACTTAACTTAGTAACTAATTGTATCTATACTTACTAATATTATAAAGCTGAAGAGTTTGTTTGTTTGTTTGAACGCGCTAATCTCAGGAACGACTGGTTCGAATTGAAAAATTATTTTTGTGTTGAATAGACCATTTATCGAGAAAGGCTTTAGGCTATATAACATCACGCTGCAACTATTAGGAGCGAAGAAATAATGGAAAATGTGAAAAAAAAGCGGGGAAAATTATTCATCCGTTGCGTGCGCTGCGAAAGCGGTTCAAGATACCAAAAATATATTATAGAGCCTGAGAAAGGACATAGGCTACTTCTTAATGCCAAAAAAGGGTTTTTAGGGGTTGAAAAGGGGGGTGAAAGTTTGTATGAAAACCGAAATCCACGCGGACGAAGTCGCGGGCGGCCGCTAGTTTGTCTATAAATACGAGTCAGACTTTATCATTTGAATAAAAGTTCAGGTGAAAAGCGAACAACTTTTATGTTTAAGTTTTCCAGACCCGCAATTACTTCTGTCGCAAAACGCAAAAGACAAATAAATTATTTCAGTTTTATACCAAGTTGTAAAATAGAGATATGAACTGAGTACATAGTAGAGTAGAAAACGTTGTATGCATTTTGAAATAAGACGGGATGTGGAAACATTAAGGTTGAATTGAAGTTCTTGGTATAGGGACCGTGCACAAACTATAGGTGGCAGCACTACTGGGACAAAAGAGACACTATGCGGACAATATTTTAAGTATTTAATGACATCATTAGTAGTTTCTAAATGCTTTTATAACTCATACTTACGTATGTTTTTTTACTGCGTTTATCCACTTTTGCCGTTTTTCACATAACCATGGCATGTGAATATTATTCCTTGGAAAGTCAAAAATTTTACGCCATTTGATTTACTGTATTTTTATAATGTGTTGGTACATCCAGGAATGCAACAATGCATTAATTTTAGGTATATTATATTTTTTTTTTTTTTTTTTTTATTTATTTATTCAAAAACAATACAGTACTTCATGACACTTTCTGCCAAACTGCAAGACAGTTTGTCGGCAGTAGCTCTCGTGGATGCTATACAGTTAATAAGCACTTATCCGCTAGATACATAGTATGCAATGTAATGTTTATATTAATTTTCTTATATAACCTTAATAAACTGTGTATACATTGTTATGAATATCTATTTATCATGCAATAAGTTTATACAATTTATTTATGTATTAACTATCTTGTAACAAGATGTGATACGTATTTGAACAAGTTTATTTTGGGAAATTAAACAAATTACGTTTATACATAACAGCTGGTTAGGCTCGTACGGATACGGAATTAAAAATATAAGATAACGTTGAAAGATATCTCTATTAGTGTTCCCACACTTATGGGCTTAGTATTATGAAAGTGACTTTAAGGACACATTGACAGGTAATGCTTTCTAAGCATTACCTTTAGGTGATTTTTACTTATTACATTACTGATCAGACCCTGAGGGAGCTCATTAATGTAGGTAGGGGTTAGCCATCGCCGTTCACGCTTACCGAAATAATTATAAACCTTTGGGACTAACAATTTGGGCTTCTTAGATGCTCGAGTCTGGTACGTGTGCTCTCTTTTTGTCTTATTTTCGTTGTTTTTGTATTGTTCTAATAAAATTGCAACTTTTACTTTAAATTCTATAGGTAATATTTTACAGATATTAAATAATTTAAAATAATCTTTATGAAGTGAATCTTTTACCTTTTTATTTACTAAAAGTTTTAGTAGCCTAATTTGCAAATACTTGATTTTATTTAAGTATGTTGGGAATGAGAGACCATACGCACCAAGCCCGTATGATATGACTGCATCGGCCAGTGTATAATAAAGCATGTACATAATACCTTTTGACACCCTGTATTTAATATTATTTAATTTGCCTATAATCGCACGTAATTTGTTACAAACTGAGTGCACATGTTCCTTCCAACTAAAAGCACTGTCCACCTTGAGATATGTATTTTCAATTATGTTTATTTACTCGTATTGTAAATATCAAATATTAAACTAAGGTAAAACCATGGGTAAAACATTCAAATTGATGACACCAGTTAGCAGCACCATCGATGTGGACGTTCCCTTTAGTTGCTGAACAACTCAGTACCTTGTCTCATTAAGAAAACTGTCTATTTGACTTACTTAGGCACGCGGACGTATAATGTGACAAGGTATTGAGGTGTACACGAACAAATGATGTTGACGTACCTAAGGTAAGTGTAAATACAATGGGTTGTATTCCACGGAAACGCTCTAAACTCAAATAGTTAAATTAGATTCAAGTTATTTTGAGCCTTAACAACTATTGATCGCTAAAAACTGTATTTATAATGATTCTAAGATCAATTAGAATCTAAACAAAAGAACAACAAAAGTTAGATAATATAAAAATTTGGTGGAGTATGGTAATAATCGTGTATGGAAATGTTGATTTTTATGGACACTTCTAGATAGCTATTTAGGATTATCTTCAGAGAATAAAATGGAAGACGCAGATTATCATAAATTATGTAATGAGATACGTATTGCTACGCCTTTACAGGGTACATGTACAACGCTCCACTTATTACTGCCTACCACCTTATATATCAAATATCATGTATTGTGCATACAATTATTATATTGTGCATGACGACCTTGGTGGCGCAGTGGCTAAGGTAGGCGGCCAAAGCGCGAAAGGTCCCGGGTTCGATTCCCGGTCGGGTCAATTTGGAAAACGGACTTTTCTAAATTTACTTGAGTCTGGGTGTGCTGGGATGACGCCCCCAGTTAGTATCAGTCGTCTGGTACTCATAGTACAAGGGGAGACCTTAGTTTGAGACCAGGTGATTGGTGTGATTGTCTCATTTATTTATTATTTATTTATTTAGACTCGAGCGCGAAGGGCATTGACTAATGCCCGGTTCCAATAAGTATTTGAATAACGATCTGTTCTAGTTACGCATAGTAATCAATTATACGAGGCGTTAGCTAAAAACGACTGACGAACGCCCGATGACAGCTGATACGAAAAGGAAATTTGAATTAACGACTCGAATAGTCATTTTTCACACATTACGAATTGCAAGAACCGGGCATCAAAATTAGAGTCCGGTGGCATCCCGGCTTCCTTTCCTTAAAATTTTACTCTTTGTTATTTTAATGTTGAAATAAAATATGTGGCATCAAATAAATACTACTGTAATTTTTATTTTCATATTTAAAACACAGTCGACCTTGACGGCGCACTGGCTAAGGTAGTAGTAGTAATCTAGCATTAAATTTATCTTTATACCAAACTAGCGGACCCGACAGACATTGTCAAAAAGGTTTAAAATATTGGCTTAACTCTAAATTTTAGCTAGAAAACGTGTGTTCTGGACAAAAAAGGGCTTTCTTTAGAGTTTTCCCGGCAATTATTTGAATTTTTCTCGTCGTAAAAACCACTTGGACTTAACCGAACTTTTAAAAATAAATAATTGTCAAAATTGGCCCAAGGGTTGTCATCTAAATTCAATCAAGGACATTTTTAAAAGAGTGAGAAAATAAATAAATGCGCTAGACAACCACACCAATCACCTGGTCTCTAACTAAGGTCTCCCCTTGTACTATGAGTACCAGACGACGGATACTAACTGGGGGCGTCATCCCAGCACACCCAGACCATAGTCAATTTAGAAAGTTTCGTTTCTCCAAACTGACATAACCGGGAATCGAACGCGGTATCTTCTACGCTTTAGCCGCCTACCTTAGCCACTGCGCCACCGATCGTCCAAGAAAGATGCATGTATGGGGTGAACAGACTTAACAACACTTTCGGTAATTATTTTAAGAAACAATGGAATTCTACTCATCTAGTGGATTCTAATGAAGTTTACAGTAGTTCTAGACAGTTTAAAGTTATTTCTCGGAATCTGCAATAAGCTTATGAATGTTGCAAGTGAACGAACCGAGTTCTAAATTAGTTGTATCGATTAGAAACTTAGCAGATATTTGTGATTAACGATGCTGCCTGAATGCAGAGCTTCGTCTAATAATACTGTGCCGACCTACGACATGACCTACAAGTCGACACAAATACAGCGTCAGCAGAATTGGCGTAGTAAACAACGCTCCATACGTAATGCGTGACATCGATATCCTACATCGCGATATCAGAGTTTTCGTCGCCACTAAGTATATATACAACAAACCAAGATTGGTAGTTGGGCCTTGGTCCCCGAGCAAATAACACCTAGCTCGGCGGAAGTGCTTCCACTTTTAGTAAAGAACATACGTTCCTTACATTGGTGACCCCGACTGAGCTGAACACCAGCAGCCTTAGAAGAGAGGAGCCCTAGCATCAGGCAATGTCTCCATACCCTAAACAGCCAGCTTAGCCACGACAAGAGCACCGGACCACCTCAGCTGACAAAGCCACCTGGTTCCGGGCCCGTGTAATGAAGGAGGCCATCGCAGCCCTACGACCGAGTCATTGGTCCACACCGGCGTAGCAGCAGCTGCCTCCCTGCAACTACACGCATCGGGCACGTGCTTAGACTCCAAAGGGGGGGAGTACTGTGCCGACCTACGACATGACCTACAAGTCGACACAAATACAGCGTCAGCAGAATTGGCGTAGTAAACAACGCTCCATACGTAATGCGTGACATCGATATCCTACATCACGATATCAGAGTTTTCGTCGCCACTAAGTATATATACAACAAACCAAGAATGGTAGTAGGGCCTTGGTCCCCGAGCAGATAACACCTAGCTCGGCGGAAGTACTTCCACTTTTAGTAAAGAACATACTTACGTTCCTTACAATACTATCTAAGAGGTATGAGTTTTCGAAAGTACTGTGATGTCAGCGAAATTAAACGAGACTTCTTGGAAGAGTGCTTTCTGTGAGACTGGTCTGGTGGAACAGAGGTTGGTGAGCCTGTCTGGAGGTGACCCATGGGTCGTTGGTTCGATTCTCAGATTCAACTTCCTTATCGTGTATCAATTACGGAGCTTCTAGTCCTGTTACGACAATGATCCAGTTTTGAAGAGCTTGCTTATTAGGTACATTAGAGTTATTCCTGTCTGACCTTTTATAATGCCAGGGTATGCCAATTGGCACCTTGTCGCAGCCGAGGGTGACTGTAGACTGTATTTAATGGAAAGCTGGAAATAAATAGTAAAATCTATTTCAAAGTAATGTTAACACAAACCAAAATATTAATAAACTAGATGAAAACCCGGCTTCCCTCGGGTGAAAACCGGTTAAAAACCGGCATAGTGCGAGCTGGATTCACGCACCAAGAGTTTCGTACCATTATCTATTCAATCAATTCTATGTTGAAGGAGGCCTACACCGAAATGGTTGAGTCAGGCTAAAGAAAAAGAAGATCTATTCAATATTAGACACAATTATTTTATTATTGAAGTAAAAATGTAACTAAATATTCTGTGAATATTTTAAGCGTCTTACTTTTTATTAATGTCGAGCGAAAAAAATACGTTTGTTGTATGGGAGCCCCCCTTAAATAATAATTGTATTTTTATTTTAGTATTCGTTGTTAAAGTGGCAACAGAAATACATAATTTGTGAAAATTTCAAGTATCTAGCTATCACGATTCTTAAGATGCAGCCTGGTAACAGACAGACGGACAAACCGACAGTGAAGTCTTAGTAATAGGGACCCGTTTTACCCTTTGGATGCGGTACCCTGAAAACATACATTTATGATTCGGCTGTTAACAAAATGATATGGGCATCATCAAACAAAGTAAATCACTTTGCAAAACTAAATGATATTTGAACTAAAACTTAATGTTTATGGTTATTTTTTCTATGGTTGTTATCGCAATCTATGGACTTGTTATTATTAAGTCCATCAGGCCATCTTCAGGCCTAGCATGCGCCACGCGATTAAATGATATTTGAACTAAAACTTAATGTTTATGGTTATTTTTTCTATGGTTGTTATCGCAATCTATGGACTTGTTATTATTAAGTCCATCAGGCCATCTTCAGGCCTAGCATGCGCCACGCGATTAAATGATATTTGAACTAAAACTTAATGTTTATGGTTATTTTTTCTATGGTTGTTATCGCAATCTATGGACTTGTTATTATTAAGTCCATCAGGCCATCTTCAGGCCTAGCATGCGCCACGCGATTAAATGATATTTGAACTAAAACTTAATGTTTATGGTTATTTTTTCTATGGTTGTTATCGCAATCTATGGACTTGTTATTATTAAGTCCATCAGGCCATCTTCAGGCCTAGCATGCGCTACGCGACTAAATTTTATCGCGCTCTTAACAAACGTCTTTTTTGACATATTGCGTAAGCTAGGCTTGCAGGCCTAGCATACGCAATATGTCAAATTTATCGCACGAGACGACAAAAGTTTCGAGACTGTTGTTTGGCCAATAGCACACCGCACTCGTATTTTTAGCCAATCAGCAGACGCATTGACTTCAATCGATTTTGACGTTTGTTAAGAGCGCGATAAAATTTAGTCACGTTGCTAGGCCTGCATGTCGCAATCGGCCAATCTCAGGTTTTAAGAAAAAACCCAAATCAAAGAGTTTATCATAAGAAGTGTCAACAATATTTTCGCGAAACGTCAATTTCGGCAAGGCGTATCTAAGATGGCGACTACGGTTTGTTTGTCAGTTCTATTAGAATTTAACGAAATACTCTATAATCCGAATTTTACGGATATAATATTGTCGACTCAAAATCAATATTTTTTTATGCTTTGTTATTCATCTAAGGTTTCGATCAAGTCTACCGTAACCCTTGACGAAATTATTAATATAGATAGAGAAGATAAAGAGACGAGATAATCAAAATGCTTGTTAATGGATCGCGAGAAGGTTTCGTAGCCAAATGGCAAAAAACGGGACCTTTATGGATTCGCCATGTCTGTATTCCTGTCTTTCTGTACATCCGTATGTCACAGCCACTTTTTCCTGAAACTCTAAAACCTATATAATAACATATATATAGGTACTGTTGAAACTTAGAAAGAAGATGTATTCTGTGCACTGCATTAGGATTTTTGCTAATAGTTACAAGTACAGGTACTACTGGAGCGAGTGCCACATCAATACCCTAACTAAACGAACTTTCGCTATCGTCACATACAATTGTTCATCTCAAGCACTCGTGGGATTCAAGTTCTTTGTAGTTCTATCATTGCAAATGAAGGTTAGTTTTTTTCCGGATTCTTCTCGGTAGGATTAACTTCCATTTGATGATCTATCAAATGAAATGGTTTTTTTTTAAATCTTTATTGCACAAAAAAAAAGTACAAAAGGTGGACTTAATGCTAGTTAGTTGGGTCATGCAGATAGTTCGTTTATGGGTGCGGTAACAGTAAAAATGTGAGTATGAATTACAACAAAATTCATGATAATAAATAGCAGAAAATTAAACACGAGAATATAATATTCATACATAGGTTCATGATAAATAATTATAATATAATTATTAAACAAAATAATAGAATATATATAGATGTATGTATAGATATACACATAACAAAATATAATATATAAATATAAGCAAATAAGTGAGTAAATAAAGCAAACAATTGAGCAAACGAAATTCTATGTAGAGGGGAAGGAATAGAAGAATTCACGAACTTTTAATTTAAAAAATCCCTTAGTAAGGGATTGTCGAGTTTCGGTGGCCAGAGCGTTCCAAAGCCGGATGGCTTGCACAGTGAAAGACTTGGAGAAGAACTCAGTATGATGTCGAGGAATGCTTAAGCTGAGGTTGTTTTGAGTTAAGGTACCTAATAGTTTCAGGTAGACTATTATATTGGCTATCTGGAAGCCTAAATTGAGTTTGACGCGTTAAAGTTTAGTATTAAATTAGTTTTATATCCCACTAGTTTTATGTCGAAAATGCAGGGGTCATTTAACCCATTTTTTGTACCATATAACAACAAACAAGTTTTAAACAAATAAAAAATAGTTCCGTGCCGGATTCAGGGGTTCATCTTCCATTAAAGAGAGGGGAGACAGTACTTGGCGAAGAGGTCACGCGAATAAAAACGCCCTAATGTGTTTGGTGGAACCCTTTTAGGTCCACAGATGTTTAAAAGGTAGCGGAGAAACATCTGACCTTCATTCAATGTGTACAAATGCCTTGATTTAATCTCTTTTGTTTGACTACTTCTTCACACAATATATTTCCTTTTCATAATACACTTCTAACAGTTTAGTTGATTAAAAACTGATAGTTAATGTTTGCTTGTTTGCGTAATCCCTTCTAATATTATAAATGTGAAAGTAACTCTGTCTGTCTGTCTGTCTGTCTGTCTGCGTGTCTGTTACGCTTTCCTGCTTAAACCTCTCAACCGATTTTGATGAAATTTGGTATAGATATACGTTGAATCTCAAGAACGGACATAGGCTACTTTTTATTAGAAAATAAGGGGGGGAGGGGGGTAATACCACCTTTGGAAGTTTATATGGAAAAATGTTTATTTTTGAAGTTAGAGATATGAAATTTGGCACAAATATAGTTCGAAACTTGGATTAAAATATAGACTACTTTTTGTTTCGAACATTAGGGGAAAAAGGGGTAAAACCGACCATGAAAGGATGTAGTCCACGCGAACGAAGTCGCGGGCACAGCTAGTATAATATAAAATGCAATCTTCTTGCTCAACCGTATGTTTTAAGCTGTCTGATTTATTTTATAGTATGTTTACTTACAATTATACATGTGGTGTAAATAATGTTTTTTTTTAGAAATTGTGTCATAAACCTCTGTATAAATTCAGCATCGATGAAATCCTAAAAAATTTAAAATAATTTTTAAATATTAAATTAAAATAATTATTTAATATTTCAATACCATCAACATTCCGAACACGTCGATAGTTTAACGTAAATTTCAGTTCATGCATTTTTCGTAAAAGTTTACACGAACAAAACCATTTTCTATTCTAATTCCAACAAACCCAAAATAGGATCGAATTCAAATAACTTAACTTGTTTCAATAACAGCGTTGAACGAGTCAAAAGTTACCAACTCATATCAAGACCTGTTACACAAAACAATTTGCTATACACGGCAAACTTTCCTGTTTAATATAAGTCAAGAAGTAGAGAGGCCCTCGTGCTTTCGTTTATCAAACATCACTCAAAGTTTGGAGATTTAAATTAAATTCCAGCTTCTTTTGTTGGTCGAAGCCCTGGATATCACTCGGAAACATGTTGCATTTCTACTGAACGACATGTTGCAACGTAGTCATAGAGGATATTAAATGTTCACCACTTTGCGTTGCTTGTAAGTGGATTGCTGCCAGAAGCAGTCTACATCTTCTGTAAAGAGGGACTCGAATTTACTGCTTATTGGATGTGGAGTGTAGCTGAGGAAATGTAATATTTTCATAACGTGTCATATATTAGTTGTAATATGAACTAGAAAACATTCACGTCAACAAAATTCATTATTAACTTTTTTTTTATTTTTATTTTTATATTGCACTTCAAGATTGACCTCATCCCACCTGAGGTTAAGTGGTAATGAGGTCCTAGCTTAAGGGTGACAAGTACAGCATAATAAATCTTTACTGGACTTGTCGCCCTTACCTTACCTTACCTTGAAGGCTTGACCCCTGCTACTAATGTAGCACCCCCCAAGAGCTCTGGAAACCTTACTCACACGCAGGAACACAACAACACAGATGTGATTGTTATTTGTCTGCGGTCTTCTGTAAGGTGGAGGTATTTCACCAGTCGGGCTGCTCCACTTCGAGCGATAAATTGCTATGCGCTACCTCTCTTACTTATGTTGAAAGAAGTTGATGTGTTAAATAAGTACAGATTAGAAGTAAAGTGTAAGTCTATTTTATTATTTTTATAGTACTAAACGCCGTACTAGCGAACTTTAAATATTAGAAACAGAAAAATTTACCGGAGGCTAACGGTTGATACAGCAGAAAAATTTCATCGCCTACGATAACTTGCGGTTAGCTCAGTTGGTAAGAG
Organism: Glyphodes pyloalis; assembly: GCA_037074685.1. Taxonomy (NCBI): domain Eukaryota; kingdom Metazoa; phylum Arthropoda; class Insecta; order Lepidoptera; family Crambidae; genus Glyphodes; species Glyphodes pyloalis. The sequence goes on from JAYKKO010000052.1 coordinate 659,214, forward strand.
CAGCACGCGCGATACGTGAAGGTGGTGGGTTCAATTCCCGCACCGCAAGGGGAGATAAAATTTTTCTGTTTCTAATATTTAAAGTGTAAGTCTATTTGAAGTCTAATAGATGGCAAGAATTAAAAGTGTTAATAATATGTTCTTGATAAAATAAATAGAGTTATAAAAAGACTCACTTACTCGGATCACATAGGCTACTATTTTATTATCTTCAAAAAATAAGGGATCATTTACTAAAACAATAATAAAATCATCCCCGGTATTAATAATATACCAAATAATCCCTTACGAAACCGGAGCAATCTACAGTTAGTGTGCTATAAAATGACAATCTAGTAAGAATGTTACGAAATCCGAATGATAGATGAGGAGGTTATCAACCAACAAAAGCTAACGAATACAGGCTGACCAGCTGAAAGCCGAATACAACTCTATCCATTTCGTTTTAGTGCAGAAAAGAAAAAATCAACTATTCTAAATTTGTACACGTTTAGAAATTCAACAGGTCGTAGTTTAAAGAAACTGCGCAATTTTCTGAATAAGAGGCATATTTCACTGAAGGGCACTTGGTATTCAGGGGCCTCTCATCTGTGCAAGGAGTTCTGCATTCTGAATGAATGTGCATCACGGTAAGGCCCCATTTTCGAAACCTTAAGAGACGCACAACCTGAATACTTGCAAGGGGAAAGAAGATTTAGGATTTTTAATTTTTTTTTACAGTGCTTTACGCCGCATTAGTGAACTTTAAATATATAATTGAAAGAACAAGTTAAGACAGGAAGGGCAAAGCGATTAATAGCTCAAGCTGGAGTAGCCTGACTGGTGAACAACCTCCACCTGGTGAAGGAGTGACGTCACGGACGAAATCGCTTACGCACACGTCGTACGAAGATCGCTATTAAAAAAATACAAATCCTATTGCATAGTGCACTGGGTTGCAAATAATCTACACCTAACTTAGTTCTGAGACCGTGAGTGTGTAAATATTAAATAAATAAGACTATTTAGTGAAATAAAAAGCAAAACACAGTGAACCTGAGTGTATTTAGTATATATCTACCCTCCCCCCCGGCGTAAAAATAAAATTAACAAAAAAAAAAACTTTGCACTAAACATATAACAACTTAAAAAACATATAACAACTTAATAGTTAAAAACGAAATTGTCAGCATGGCACCTAAATGTAACGCGTGTGGAAGATTCCTGGCGGCAGCGGAAGGAGTTACGTGCCCTAAGTGCAATGTCGTGTGTCACCGGGCGTGTGTCAACATTCCCCCGGGAACACAGGTACACAAGTCGTGGCTCTGCCCTGAATGCCGATCAAGGCAACCCCGGGATAACACTGATAATACCCCGGTCAAGCGATTTAGTGCGGCGCCCCCGATGGTGACTGTGGAGGAGGATAACGTAATGAACACCACAGCGTTTGACACCACCGTGGAGATGACGGAGTCGGAGGTGTCTCTCCAAATGAGAGCCTTCTGTGAAGAGATCCGACAGGCTAGGGAGGAGTGCCGGGCGTGGAGACAGGAGATGTCGGATCTTAGGGCAATAGTGGCTGACGTTGACCTCCGAATAGCCAAAATTGAAGACCGGGTGACAAAGATCGAAGAACAAGTATCTGCGGCAGCACCACAGGAAGAGGCGAACGAAGCCATCAAGGCGTTGGAATCCGTGGTGTCCCAACTGAAAACTGATCTAGATGATCGTGATCAATTAATGTTACAAAACGATATTGACATCGCTGGTATCGTTGAGGAGACCGGAGAAAACGTCCAACACCTGGTGCTCGCGTGTGCCTCCAAGTTGGGTGTAACACTAGACGAAAGGGACGTCGTCAGCATCACGCGGATGGGTGTGCGCCGACAAGAGGATGCATCTCGACCCCGAATCCTAACTGTGCGGCTGGCTCGTCGCAGTACCAGAGACGAGCTTATTAAAGCCGCGCGGGTACGAAGAAATATCACTTCCGAAGGCCTAGGATTGCGGTCTTCTCCTCGGCCCCTGTACTTTAATGAGAGGCTTACCAGGACGAACCGCTACTTGTTTAATCGGGCCAGAGAGTTAGCACGTAAAGCAAACTGGCGCTTCGTCTGGACCCGTGATGGTCGGGTATATGTTCGCCGCGAGCAAGGGACACCTGCTATTCGAATTCGAAACGATTCCGACATGGAAAGGGTTTTTGGTAGGTTACCAGTTAGTACGTAAGTTGTTTGTCAATCTAGAAATAATATTGTTAATCTACACTAAATTTAATTTGTTTGTTTACTGTGTATTTAGCTTCTTTTCGACAGCAGGGCGGTGTCATAACGGCAGTGGTAAGGTTGAGCGTAGCATATTTAATAATAATTTAATCCCATTCGCAACATCCCAGTCACATTACACATTATTTCACACTACACACACATACAGTCACATATTCGAAGTGCCCGTCGTCGCTGCCCGGCATCACTCGCAATCGCGTCATCTCCTTTCAAACGTTATCTACGCCGCTCAGAGCGAACCATTATTCTGCGACTTGCACTACGCTATACGTAAAAGGCTCGGTTAAGCGACGGCTAAAGTTAGGTTTACTAAATGCAGGTTCGCTCGGTACGCGTCACGACGAGCTGATCGTTGCTATGGAGCGTCACAATGTTGACATACTAGCAGTGAATGAGACGTGGTTAAGAGAGGGTGAGGAGGGTCGAGCGCCTGCCGTGCCCGGCTATCGTCTGCGTCATGTGCCCCGGCCCGCTAGCGTGCGCTCGTGCGGCGGCGGAGTGGGGTTTTATGTTAGACGTGGAGTGGCCGTTCGAAACCTGCCATACCCTCCGGCGGAAAACATTGAGCAGATGTGGTTATGCCTAGCAACGCGTGAGAAAAAGACGGTTATAGGTACTGCGTACCGACCTCCGTGGTTAAATGTAGACGTTTTTATAACTGCACTCGCTACGTCATTGGAAACGTTTGCATGGTGTGATAATGTAATTATTTTGGGCGACTTTAATGTAAATATGTTGAACTCAAATGAAAGTAACCGGAAAAAAATTGAGGAGTTTATGTTATGTCATAAATTGACTCAGTGTGTCCATGAGCCTACCCACTTCACAACGTACAGCGAAACTTTAATAGACTTGGTATTAACAGATATAAAAGGGTGTACTACGGTAGTAGATTACATTAGTAGCCTGAGTGGGCATGCTTTTATTGTTTGCAACGTAAATATTACAAAATCTAAGCCCACCCCCTTTATTTTGGAACGCAGGTCATTAAAAACATTGATGAAGATATTTTTAGGGATCACCTGATGAAATTAGATTGGAAATATATTGAGTCCCTTAATAACGTAGACATAATGGTTGATTTATTTAATGAGTATGTACTTTGTATTTTTAACATTCATGCCCCTGTCCGAAAACTTGTAGTAAAAAATCATCAGTACCCTTGGATCACTTACAATATAAAACTTATGATGAAAAAACGGGACGACGCTTACAACCGATCACGCGAAACTGGACAGATGCAGCATAAGTCTTTGTACAAAGATTTGAAATGTTATGTCCAACAAGCATTGCATAGAGAAAAAGAGACATACTACAATCAATTTATTAACAAAATAGGCAATGACCCGCGTAGTGTATGGTCCCATATCAAGAAACACGTTCGCATCAATACCAAAGCAGAGCTTCCTACACAAATGTTTAACGATCCTAATAAGCTAAATAATCATTTCTTAGACACCCCTGGCACCAATAAGATTTCTATTTCACAACTGACTTATTTTGAGTACCATCAGACTGTATCGGATTGCTTTGATATCAAAGAGGTAACTCAAAGTGAAGTACTAACAATACTAAAGTCCCTTAAGTCTAATGCTGTTGGTGCAGATCATATTTCGTTGGATATGTTAGTGGCAACCCTTCCGTTTTCACTTTCGGCGATAACTTCTATTATAAACAAATCAATCAGGGATAGTTCATACCCAAGATTATGGCAAGAGGCACTCATAAAGCCAATCCCAAAAAAAACTCATCCGACAAATATGTCAGACTTACGGCCGATTAGCGTATTGCCTTGTATATCAAAAATCTTGGAAAGAGTTGTATGTAACCAAATGACAGTATTTTTAAACAAAAATAACATTTTACCAGAAGTCCAATCAGGTTTTCGCAAATTACATAGTACTTCCACGGCCTTGTTACAAGTAGTGGACGATATTTTATCAGCTCAGGACAGGGGAGAGGGAACGTTGTTAACATTACTTGACTTTTCCAGGGCGTTTGACTGCATAAATATCCCACTACTACTCTCAAAACTACATTATTATGGCTTTTCCCCTCACTCCATTAAGTGGTTTTATAGTTATTTTAAGTACAGGACACAACGGGTGGAAATGGTAGATGGATCAGGGAAGCGCAAATTGTCAGACCCAAAAAGCGTGAACAGAGGAGTACCTCAAGGATCCATTCTGGGTCCCCTTCTTTTCATAGTATACACTGCTGACGTTATCTCACATATTCATCACACAAAGTACCATTTATATGCTGACGATCTGCAAATATATGTTTCCTTTGAACCAAAAAACACTCACGAATATTTGAAAAACCTAAATGAGGATCTAGACCGTATATCTAGATGGGCAAATCAGAATTGTCTAGTTTTGAATAGCAAGAAATCACAATTCTTACTGTTAGGATCAAAAACCCAAATAAGAAAAATTAATGAAAAAGGAGTCAATGTAGAAATACAAGGGGAAAAGATAGAAAGGGTTTCGGAAGCCAGAAATTTAGGACTAATTATGGACGAAGACCTTAGGTTCGAAAAACATATTTGCAAAATAATAAGCAACTGTTATTACCGTCTGAAAGTTCTGTATCAAATAAGAGATTATTTAACTGTTGAAAATAGAATTAAATTATGCGATTCATTAGTGCTCTCTAAATTTAATCACATGGATATTGTGTATGGCTCCCGGTTATTATCTAGCACACAGAAACTAATTCAACGTGTCCAAAACGCGTGCGCAAGATTTTGTTTTTCCATACCGCCAAGAACCCACGTCACGCCTTACCTTAACCATGCGAATATGCTAAAAATGACTGCACGTAGGCATTTACACTTTGCCACAATGTTGTTTGGTTTAATAAAATATGAGGTGCCAGCTTATCTCATAAAAAAGTTGGTGTGGGCTCGAGAAGTACACTCCAGGACTCGTCGCTCGGCTTACGCTCTCGTTCTGCCGCCGCATCGCTCCGTGGCGTTCAGGGGGAGCTTCAGGTTCGCCGCGTCCAAGTGCTGGAAAGACCTGCCCCCGCCGTTGCGATGTCTGGAAACGGTAGGTACATTTAGTAAAAAGCTGAAGACCCACTTATTAAATGCACAAATAGGCAAATAAGAAAAACTAGGTACCCTACATACCTCTTGTGTCCAGACACGCAGGCACGGGGATCGTCGCACTTGTGACTTTAGTTTGCAGATATAAACGACCAATTTTTTATTTTTTTATTATTATTATTCTTTTATTATTCAATTATTTATCATTAATATCTTCAAGTGGCCGATTTTATTATTTAATTTGCAGACAAGCTCAATAATTGCATTATTTGACATTACAATTGATATCTTATTTGTACACTCATAGTATTTACCGACATTGAAGTTGACTGATTTGTAATTTTTTAAGTATTCACCGTAAATTGAACTAACGACGGCGACTGGATGAAGGGTTGTCAGGCACGCGCGGCAATTGAACACACCTACCCACATACTGTTGTGTTTTTTACAATATTGAAACCACCCACGATCATCTTATGTTTGTGTATCTTGTTTTATAATATAAATATACGATTATTTATTGTTTATTTTTAATCATATTTAAGTAGGTTTATGACACTGTGTAACGTCGCCGGCGTCCGTGGTATATCACTCGGCAGGGTCCACTGAAAACCAGCGTCATGGCCTGCGACGTGGGCCATGACTTATGCTGAGTGAGGCCCTTTTATTGTGGACATCACGACTTGCCATTGTCTGCATCGCCTGGTTGACGAGGAGAACGCTCATTTTTCATGTTCCTTGTAATGTTTTCTGTTATTTTCTTTTTTCTGTTTTGTGTCCATCCCTTTACTGTTATTGTTATGTTTACTCATTTGGCTGTGTTGTGATGTCTGCACGTAATAAATGTTTCTTTCTTTCTTTCTTTCTTTCACCTTACAGAAGACCGCAGCGAAATAACAATCACTTCTGTGTTATTGTGTTCCTGCGTGTGAGTAAGGTTTCCAGAGTTCCTGGGGGGTGCTACATTAATAGCAGGGGTCAAGCCTTCAGAGTAAGGGCGGTTCAGGGTACATCCAGTAATATTCATTACTTAAAATAATAAATATTGTATTTTATGAATGAAAAGGAGATGTTTGACGATGGTACCATGAATCGAAAACCAGGATATGACAATATAATCCCAAGGAATCGAAGAGAAATTGTTTTATTTGCTAAAAAGGGTTATTTAAGTTAAATCATGTAACTACTAATTTTCAACTTACGTTGTCTATTGTGCACATACAGTGATTTATCAGAATATGCTGAGCTCCGATTCGGCGGCCGTTCAAATATTTCACGGCAATAACGTTTATTAAAATGGACGTGATCCTTTTCCCGTTCCTCAAAAGTAATTGGCGGTCTCCAGCTCACGGAAGCTGGTCACGTGCGGACTAGACTGCGGGAAGAGGATTGAGGCTTAATGAGGGCTTGTGAAGTGTTATCAGTATCAACTGGAAAAGCCGTTTTGGGTATGAGGTTATAAGCATTAACTGAAGAACTTGGTTTGGGTCTGAGGGCTGTTGAGTGTAGGATAGTAGAAAAACAGTGGCTCTGTCCATGTTTTTTTTATAATCAACTAGCGGTACCGGCGAACTTCGTTTCGCCTAAGAGAGTTTTCCCGCTTTTCTGTTGAAAGTTTTTCCTAAATTTTCTTTGCTATAAACCTCACAGAGTACGGACTCTAAGGTCACGGGACCTTTCCAACAAATGCAAAACCGTGGAAATCGGTTCGTGCGTTCTAGAGTAATAGCGTCAGGAAGGAAAACCTGACTTATTTTTATATAGTAGACTAGCAGCCTGCCATGGTTTCGCACCATATTTATTTGTTACAAAAATTATGATAAATGAAGAACCGTTTGACCGATTTTGTGCAAACTTCATTATTTTTATAAACCATCTACTAAATAGCCCAAATAAAGCCTAAGCAATTGGTTTGGAGCCCGTTCTTGAGTTATAAAATTACAAGAAAAAAACGACTTGTTGATTAATTATTATTTTAGTGTAGATTGGTTTTGCAGTGTTAAATGAAAAAATTAGGTGGACCTCATATGAACGCGCTACTGGTAACAAAAGCCTTAAAAATTATACCTATTAACTCTCACATAACAATTGCGGGAGGCGAGTATCTTACCATTCGATTTTCTCGGCTTGGCATATCTCTACGAATATGCGGAGGTTTTGCACAACTAACCTGATGCTGAGCGGCGACCAGTTTAACTCATATCTTGTAGACATTGATTACCGTTAGGATGGATACAGGATGGATACAGGATGGATGAATGGTGTGCCTCTTCTTTTGCTATGCGAACGGCTAAGAAGTGGAACTGCTACGCCGTTTTGATGAATAATAAAATCTGGATATCTTTCGGGCCAACCTTTACCTAGAAGGTGTATTTACTTTGGCCCGACAGATAGTTACACCCAGGGTATTGAAACAATTAGACGCAACCAATAATACTGGTATTTTTTTTCATCAACAGATTTTCCATACTGTTGTCAATAATCGAGTCACTCAATATAATTATAGGTATCACACAGTAGGTCGCTCATTAAAAGTGTCACTGAATTGCTCCGCTAAAATTGAATGTTTTGTTGCCTTGTGTCACAAATTTGACGCTGACCGCACTCTTTAAGGCCTCGTTAGGCGTGATAGAGCTTAAATGACAGCTTGTTTCACCTATAATATACATTCATGATCATTTCAAGCGAAGGATGCCCACTGTTAAATATACGGTTCCTTTCAAAGCATATTTATCTTCTATATGACCTTAAGTACTCGGCGCAGCTTTGCACTAAACTGGTTTTTCACATTGTTCACAATTTGTTTCTCCTATTGGTCGAGGCATGTTATATAGCCTTATAAAACCTTCCTTGGAGTTGGCTATCCAAGATAAATTTCAATTAAATCCAGTGGTTCCTGAGATTAGCGCATTGCAACAAACCAAACCAAAGCTTCAGCTTTATAGATGACTAGCTTTTGCCGGCGACTTCGTCCGCGTGGCGTATTATAAAAGAGATATCTTTGTGTGTGGGAGAAATTTTATATTTACTAAGGTATGCATGCATGCTTGATTGAAAGCTAACTACCGTTCCCGTGGGAATTTTGCAATATCCTGTTGCAACTGAGCTTTAAGTTGACTAAGGTACCTGCATGCCAAATTTCATGCGTCTAACTAGGTTAGATTAGATTTTTAATACAAAAGGATTTTCCCGCTAATTCTCGTTCTGTTGGGAATTTCGGGAATTCCTTTCTGAGTGCACCTCTACGGTACCTAAGCTACGTCCCTTTCTACGTTTAGCCGTTTCGGCTGTGCGTTGATATGTCAGTCAGTCAGTTTCTCCTTTTATACATTTAGAAGATTATCATCTTGGTCTGACCCAAAATAATAGGCAGTTCAAAGAGTACTTGATCTCACCTCACCCACCCAAAAAAACATTCTGGAAAAACATATTTTTCACAAAAGGTGGGCTTTTTATCAAAACGAACAAAATATCATTGTCATAGGTGATCGCGCTGATAAGCCCCTTTGTTGGCAGCTGACGGCCGAATACAAATGTTTTAATACTGTGTTTCATTAATCATGATTCATATTTTTCAATCCGTTATCGACTCCTGGCCATTCTGATCCTTTGGAATTGAAATTGGAATATTTTACGATTCGTGATGAGTAAACTTATTTCCGTTAATATACTTTTCTGTACATTCATATGTGTGGATTACACATACGGCTACGGAGGTCGGTAACATAATAATATCAAGCCATTAGTATGTTACCGACCTCCGTAGCCGTATGTGTAATCCACACATATGAATGTACAGAAATGTCGAAAGCTACATTTGTATTTACTTGCATTCATACTAAGCTGAAGCGGGTAGTCAGTACTCTATCTGTAAGAATGTAACGTTAATTGATGCATAACTCGTTTAGAAGGCGCGATATTAAAATTTTGCGCCTTTTGCTACTCGGTATGAACATATTACTCTTCCGCGGTAAATAATAATAAATATTGGACAACATCAAATACATTGCTCTGATTCTGTGGTAAGTAGCTTAAACACTTGTGTTACACAGAAACAACGACAGTACTACCACACCCAGACTCGAGATAATATAGAAAAGATCGTTTCCCATATTGACCCGACCAGGAATCGAACGGGACCTCAGAGATGGCGTGACACCAAAGTCAGGCCCGCTCGCCTCTCGGTTACAGAGGTCGTCGTATTGCACGCGCGTGTACGAATACATCTTCAAGTACAGCAAATTTACGTACTATCAACAAAGCTTACATCGGAAAATATTTAATAACCTTTGAAAGAGTACACTTTGATGCAGTATTTGCTGTAGCTTTGAGTGTCCAGCGGCAATACGAGTATAAACGGTCTGCGATGCAGACAAATACGGAATGTAAAGAAAATAAAACAGAAAACTGGTTCTGCTAAAAGCATTTTAGCCGTTTCGTTTGATGTGTCACTATTAAAATGTTGCTGTGAGTTAATTCTTTTTATATAACGTTTGTGAATTATCTTCGCATCTGTATTACTCGTTAAAAAAAGAATAAAAACTTCTGAACTGAAAATTAATTCCTATTAAAAGGTTTAAAGTTTACAATAGCACGCTCATGCTGCTAACTAAAATTATTTTTAATCTCAATTAAAGTGTTTCCACAGAGGTACCCGGTATTTTTCGTAATCTACAATTTCATCTTCCTATTGATTGTCTGCGCTTTCTAGCGATAAGACTGCCTAAATTGTACTACTTTTTTCAGTAAAACTAATTTCTGTAAAGTTTTGTGCAATCAAGTAAAAAAGGTTTCTGGAGCACTAATTGACTTGTCTGTGTGTGCTGTGAGTACACCTTTAGTTAATTTCAGTCGTCTGCTACTCATAATACAAGAGAAATACTTAGTTTGAGATCAGTTGATTGGTGTAATTGTCTGGTAAAACGGTCTTCAGCTTTGGTTTAAAAACAACTCAGTACCTTGTCACATTAAGTGAATTGTATATTTGACTGACTTATCCCTGCGAGGATTTAATATGACAAGGCACTGAGGTATACCAACGAATGAGATTATACATAATTCATTTACTTTGTATCCCATTATTTGCATCAGGCTTTGCATTGGAATACACGCTACCTAAAATTCAAAAACGGATTATTGCAAAATTCAGCAGGGTGGGTATTTTTTCTGAAATACAACCTCGAATGGGAACTATATCTCGTTAATTTCCACGTGTGAAATATCTCGCAAAAAAGGGGTAACTAACTTTCCGGAAACATTAAAAAACGTAAGCATTACTGAGCTTTAAACAGTTTAACGAATGCGGGTCTCATATGTTGCATACTCAACTCCCTTTGAGGCCTAGGTTAACTAGATATATAGACGCACGGTAGTGCACAGCTAAGTTCCTCAAAAATGTAGCTTCACACTTGTCAGTGTATGAACCAATACTAACTATTTTCGTTTAGACTCATCCATTACACAAAAACTCAAAAATGAATGTTCCTCCTCACTGTTTGTACATATCCAATTCAACTTGCTTAAATATTTTTTTTCTGTTAAAGTTCATCCTCTTTCTCTAAGCGGTTGTGAAGATCCACTACGAGTATAATTTATTTATTTATTTAAAAACTTTATTGCACAAAAAAAGTACAACAGGTGGACTTAATGCTATGGGCATTCTCTACCAGTCAACCTTTGGGTCATGCGGAGAGTTAGTTTATGGGTGCGGTAATAGTGACAAAGTGCCTATGTAATCTAAAAAATAAAATAAAAACATAATACAATATCTATAATCCGAGTATAATCCGAGTATGACAACTCTGACATTAAAGCCAGTTATAGGGCACGGACGATGGAGGATCAACCGTTAATATATTCGTTACAATAACGGATTAATTACTGCTTTAAGAGTGTCATGCTTATTTCAACAATACTATAGTTATTATTTTGTGCTTACTTATCTATGTTTAAAGCTGGCTTGGTCTAGTGCCTCCACCCTACCAAAATATAATTTAATGAATATTTGAGTTTGTTCTGACTTTTTTTAAAGGTGTATTTAAGTGTCACCATGATTTCTGGTATCTATCACAAATATTTGGGCTATTTACTCCGGTTCCAAGCCCCATTTACAAATATCAGAATAATTCTGATACGGAAAAAACCTTTTATCACTGCCTAATCATAGATCGAAAAAGAGGCATAGTATCCTAATTCTAATCCATTTTGAACGTTTTGTGAAAATAGAAGCAGGTCAATGTTTGCGGTCTTGTAAGATATCCTCGAAATATTATCGTACCAAACTTGGCTCATTTATATTAATGTTTTTGACGGGATTCCTATAGTCCTCCCCGCCCCGAGTTCTGTAAAATGCAACCGAGGTTTAGCTAGCAACTCCACAAAACTTTTTCGCGTTTCCGAGGAAATTTCGTTTTCGCGTTATAAACTATTTTAGCGAATGCGAGTCAAGTTGAATTAATTCAAAGGATTTAAAGGCTTGCTTTCAATTTACAGTAGTTCCGATGGCTTTTTGCATTTAGTGTGAACATGGCACGTGTAACGTGAGCCGAATAAATGTTGGTATTACGATGTAAACGTGGATTTAGCATCGTAAGCTCCCGTATGAGGCAATATGGGAAACTCACTTAGCAATCAGTAGCTTAAGCACTTGTGTTATATAAATCAGAAACAACGACGGTACCACAACAGATCCAAGACAATATAGAAAAGTTAGTTTTATCCATATTGACCTAAACGGGTATCGAACCCGGGACCTCAGAGATAACGCACCAAAGTCCGGCCCACTCGTCTTTCGGCTCAGCTTTCTAGCGAGATTCGAACCCGCCACCTTTGTTCTCAGAGTTAGGGTAATCACTCGACAAAAAATTATATCGTCGACGCGCGTGCAATACCGCGTAAGTACATTTTCCGTAAGGTCTAATTTGAATTGAAATAATATGATATAGCAGACACAATTAATATTTATGGCAAACGGTACATACGCGGTATTGCACGCGCGTCTACGATATGTAGGTATATTTAAATTAAGTATGACTATCCCCGATATCATACATAATACAGTTGATGTCGGCGTGTCAGTATTTTATTACCTAAATATTAGTACCCAATATCTAGATGTTTATTTTTGGAAAGGCCATCCTAGAACCAATTCCATTAAGATAATTTCAGCACACCGCCGCCAATTTCACGCCTGTTGGGACCCAATTTCATAAATTTTGCAAAATACCGTTACTAACCTTTATTCAGGGTCATTTTACACAGCAGGCAGCACAAATGTTATGAGTAACATTTTTCAAGATTAAATTAATAAATCTTTATCTTAAGGACACAGAGCTTATATCTTTAATATTACAAATATTATTATATTGTCCATTCCATACGCTTATGGAATTCCCTTCCTTTACCTATCAGGGAATCTGAGTCCCTTCCCATTTTCAAATCAAGAATCAAATCTTTCTTTCTTTCTCATAACAAAACGTGAACTTGTAGCCTTTCTTAAGGTAAATATTAGAAACAGAATTTTTTTATCTCCCCTTGCGATGCGGGAATCGAACCCACGAATCTTTCTCAAGGTATTTATAAAGCTAAGCATTTGTTGGTATTTAATCTGATTTCATATATTTTTTCTATATGTACCTATATATATATTTATCCATGTATGTATGTATGTTATTATTTTTATGTATTTTTTTTATTAATCATGTTATGGTATTTATGTTTCCGTTTAATATTTTCTCAATAATACTTTTGCACGGCCGCACCCGTTTCTCGATATCTACTATTTCCTCTACCTAAGGGTTGTCTGGAAGAGATTGCTTTCTAGCAATAAGACCGCCTAAATTGTACTAGATTATGTCTGTAAAACCAATTTCTGTAAATTTTTCTGTGCTATAAAGTGTATCTATTTAAATATTACAAATCTTAAACATTTTTTTTGTCAGGTTTGTTCGAACACGCTTACCTCTGTAACTACTGGTTCGAATTGACAAAATGTTTTTGTATTGGATAGCACATTAATCGAGTCCTAAGTGTCTAATAGACAACTAGTAAGAAATCATCATAAAATATCAAACTCAAAGATATTAAACTTGATAAAACAAACGCCACTTGGTTAAGTTTCAGCATTACAAATAGGTACGGCTAAAGGGTGTTTCGTCCAATACCACGGTGGACAGACCCAGCTTTGTAATTTAGCTGTATTTAGATTCGACTCCCGGTCCTAAGTAAATAGCAGACCGCAACAGATTGCACTATTTTGGGCATTTGCTGATAAAGACGAAACAGCAGTTTACCTAAACACGTAAACCCTGGAGCAAGGCAAATACTTGCCTTGGCCGAGCCAAATAAACGAACGCGCGTGAAATAAATTCGTAATGAACATTTAGTAGAACAAGCGATGTTGAAGTTGAAGTGTGATCTACTCTTAAAATTTCAGTGTTCCCAATAATGGAACATCATTAAATACTATACATATACTTTTAAGGTTTCAGTACTCTAAGTGGAATACTTCTGTTTGTTTGTTCGTCAGCCCGACTGTCCGTTCGTCTGTCTCCAGGCTGTACCTCAAAAACGACTATAGCTAGACAGTTGAAATTTTTTTTACAAATCATCTTTTTCTGATGCTATTGCAACAACATATACTAAAGCCAAAATAAATAAATATATTTAAGAGGGACTTCCGTACAACAAACGTGATATATTTTGGTTATCACGTGGACCCCCACAGGAAAAAAACTAGTGGGATTAAAGGCGCTCACCTCCTTTCACAAAAGCTTTTAATACTTAAAAGTGAAGTGTAGTGGGGTCTCTTTACTTGTTACTCCAACGAATTATTCGTCCAACGGTAAATAAATTTCTAAAGTTTACCGTTTTAGTTAAGTTTACCTGAATATTTGTAAAATTTGACGTAAAGTATAGGTATGTGATGTACGTTTAAATATTTGTTTTATTACTTTTAAAACATTACTAAGAAAAACAAGATCAAAACACGTTGCACAGGTATTACAATTAATATAGTATATTTACGGTAAGTATTAATTTATAACCCTTGTAAAATATAAATACCTATTTTAAGTATTGCTTTTTAATGTTTATTAATACTAATAACACCGTTGCTCGTTAACTTGCTATGATAAATTCAATGCACCTTTATTTGTTTCGTTAAAAAACCTTTTGTGTTCTTACATAGGTGCAAAAACGTTTCAATAAATAAACAAAACGCATTAAAGATCATTGAAAACGAATACCTACACCAACTTCAAAAGCACTACATCTTTTAACACGTGTGAGCGTTTTAATTGAAGAATAATGTTTTTTGTCATTACTAAGGCAGAGTTAATGCCGGGGACACTGTAATATACTTTTTATGGCTATGCGATTGAAGATAATTTTGCTTGTAACACTCTTGCTTTTAACAGCTTTTTGCTTGTAACAGCTGTTGTTTACAAACTATGTAAATGGGAACATATTTCTTTCTTCTTTAAAAACAAGAGCATTGCATTTAGAGTCGGAAAGAAACGATTACGGAGCGAAGTAAAGTTACAATAAAATACCATTTCATTCCAAGGTGAACCTTATGTTAAGACTTTAAGAGTTATTGAGTTTGTATTTTATTATTCGTATATGTACAGTCGCCGTCAGATATATCGGAGCAGACAAAGTGACCAAATACTTCTGAACAGTTAAAATGTCAAAAAGCTCCATACATCACAAGTTACCATTAAAATCTGAACATTCATTACTTCAATAATATCTGAGCAGATGCCAATAACATCTGAACACTCATAACCTCAATATGTGCCACGCACGTCATGTGTCTCATTTAGCTACCTGTATAGATGAGTGTTCAGATATTATTGGTAAGTTGCGTGTATAGAAATGATTAATTTGAATAAATACACACTAGGTAATAATTTTTGTGCTTTTTTAACATCTATGTATACTTGTATTAAAAAGCAAAAGAGTTTATTTCTTTTATACGGATGGGCCCTTATATGAATAAAACTCACATGATAGGTAGTATAACAATGCGTTTATTATTAATGATTATTGGTTTATATATGATCAGGCACTCACACAAACATACAAATTACTTATATACTACACCTCCAATGGGTGAGAGAAAAAAAAAATGTTAAATATATTTACATTTTTTTTTTAAAATACATAGCAAATACAAATATTTTTATTTTAACGATTAGGTATTATGATATGATTTTAAATTTATAGTATTCATTTATAATTTGTTTAAAATAACAAAAAAAAAAACTGTATTCTGATTGATTCTATGTAATGATGACATTGGATTTTACAAGTACTTAATGTAAGAGTTTGCAACATGAGCACATGTTTACATTCGAGAGTACTCGCGCGACCTTATATCTAAACAACTATAACACTGATTAAACTAACATATGGTTTCCTTATTTCTATTAAGAATATTAACTTAATTATTCGTAGTATAATTTTGTACGATTTTTATGTACCAGATCAAGTTTTCCTTTGATATTTACTTCTACGTTCGGTGATAAATCTCTTATCACTGTGTATGGCCCAGAATAGAGATTCGTAAGCTTGTTTCCAGTTTCATTCTTAATTAATATCTTATCATTTAACTTATAACGTATTGGATTAATATATTGATCGTACCTACTTTTTCTATTCACTTTACTAGCGATTAAATTTGTACGAGCTTCTGTCTGAGACACTTGCAAACGATACTTTAGTTCACGGGGATAGCTATCATAATTATACAGAGGCTCCACTGATTTAGACAGACTATTCGGTAAATTACATATCTTACCGTACACGAGTTCGAATGGAGTGAATTTAGTTGAACTATGGACAGTCGTATTATACGCAAAGCACCAGAACGGCAGCCAGGTACTCCACACGTCCGGTCTGTTCTCAGATTGTATTCGTAAAAATGAACCCAGACTCTTGTGAGAGTTTTCTAGCGCTCCGATGCTTTGATGATGATAGGCTGTTGAATTTAATTTTGAAATATTAAGTAATTGACATACCTCCTTGAAAGTTTCTGACATGAACTCAGCGCCCCTGTCTGTAGCTATTTCTCTTGGAACACCGTACTTAAGTATGAAGTTATTGACAAAGGCTCGTGCTACCTCTGTCGATGTTTTCGTTTCAAGTGGGAACGCACACACATATTTTGATAACTCACATTGTAAACTTAAGATGTATGTGTAGTTATACGAGTCTCTATCTAGTGGTCCTACGATATCCAAAAATATCTTCTCAAATGACGTGCTTGCAGTTGAGGTAATAACCATAGGCTCCTTAGTGGTTACAGTGTATTTTTGTTTTTGACACTGTGGACATTTCTTCACAAAATTAATTACGTCCTTGTCTAGTCCCGACCAAAAATAGTACTTTTTTATATTGTTTATCATTCGCCTGATGCCCGCGTGGCCACTCGTAGGCAACAAATGAAAATCATTAATTATTACTCTTCTATCATGTAAATCATCTACTCTCATAATATCTTTTAAAATACGAATACGGGGCCCCTTCCAGTTAGCATTACTTTTTATTTCATTTGCTAACTTTTCTACAAATAGCTTTGTTTTAGTATTTTTTATTAAATACAACTCTTCTATTTTTAAATACATACTAAACTCGCACAGCTTTCTCGCAAACGCGGCTCGCGTCATTTGCGATCGAATAGCCGGGTTAATGTATATTACCTTTTGTTTATGATCATATGAAAAACAATCATTTTCATATAGAATGCTTTTATCCTTTCTTAATTTTGCTAAACATTTATCGTCTATAAATTTTAGTTCCACAGCGTCTTTCGGCTTGATATCAATTTCTACGAGCTTTGGTTGATCAGACCATCGATCTGTAGAAGTGGTATCACCCGAAGAATCGCTGTTTTCTTTCATTCTTCTCTGTGCTCTAGTCATCACTCCTACACACTCATTCATCTCTGATAAATCCTTAGACGTCATAGTCATACGGGATAATGCGTCTGCAGCCGCATTTTCCTTACCTTTCACATACTCTACTACATAATCGTACTCTTCTAGAGCTAATCTGAACTTGAGCAAACGGCTTGATGGATCCTTCATGCTAAACAAGTATATAAGAGGTTTGTGGTCCGTCACTATTTTAAATGTACGGCCATATAAGTATGGTCGAAAATGCTTAACTGCCCAAACCATAGCTAAAAGTTCTTTTTCTATGGTTGGGTAGTTTCGCTCAGCTTTGTTTAAACCTCTGCTGGCGTAAGCAACCGGTCGTCCATCCGAGTTAGATAAAATAGCCCCTATTGCGTAACCTGACGCGTCTGTCTGTACAATGAATTTATTATTTTCTGATAAATCGGGATATTGTAAAACTGGTGGTGTTGTCAAACAATTTTTAAGATTTTCGAAGGAATTTTGACATTTAGAATCCCAGTGAAACTTTATATTTTTTCTACATAAATAATTTAAATCATAAACAATTTCGGCAAAATGTGGAATGAATTTTCTGTAATAATTAGCTAAGGCCACAAACCTCTTAACCTCGTCTGTGTTTTGAGGCACAGGGTAATTTTTAATTTTAATAATTTTATCAGGGTCCGGTAATACTCCATCAGCAGATACGACATGTCCCAAATAAAGTAATTCCTTCTTAAGAAAGTTGCACTTAAGCGGGTTTAATTTCAGATTGACTTGACGTAACCTTTCAAAAACTTCAATTAAATTTTTATTATGTTCATTCAAATTTCGTCCAAAAATTGCTAAATCGTCCTGGTAACATAAACATTTTTCATAATTTAAACCTGCCATTGCCATAGACATCATTCTTGAGAAAGAGCTGGGGCTGGTTTTAAGTCCCATCGGCATTCTCGTCATTTGATATTGCCCTGAACTGAAAGCAGTGTATTTTCTACTTTCATGCTCAAGGTCAACATTGTAAAAACCTTGGTTTAAATCTAAATGCGTAAAATATACACAGCCAGATAGTGAGTCTAATATCTCATTAATGTTAGGGAGCGGGAATTTGTCATCAATTATGCAGGTATTTAACTTGCGATAATCGATGACCAACCGCCACTTTTTATCTCCGTTTATTGACCTTTTTGGCACTAAAAGAACTGGACTAGACCATTGACTATTACATGGTTCTATAATTCCCTGTTCGAGCATATTATCAATTTGTTTCTTCACTTCCCCCTTTTGTGAATGTGGAAGCCTATAAGGCTTGGAATACACTGGGGTCACATTTGGCTTTAAAATAATAGAGTGTTGATATATTTTAGTAGTAGTTAACTGATCTCCATCTAAATGAAATAAGTCGTTGTACTTCGCACAAATATTTTTTAAACTAGTTTGTTCTTCTGAATTCAAATGGCTCAAATTAAGTAATGGAAATAATTTTTTAACTCGCTTGGCATTTTTTGCTGGTTTGTCAAAAGCGCAGACATTATACTCACTAGCTTTATGAATAATAGGTTTAATGTCAGATAAATGTATTTCTGACTCCGTAGTATTTAAAATCTGGATAGGTAACATTCCATTTACGGGTCTAACTAACGTATTAGCTATATAAATTCCCTCTTTTAGCTCTGACGCACACACCACGCACTCCTCATTAAATGTTGTACTAACAAAGTGTATAATTTCACATCTGGAAGGTATAGTTAATGACTTATTATTATTAATAGTTATGGGCAAACATATGTTCATATTATTATACCAAAAAGCAAATGTTCTATTTTCAAAGTTTAAAACCGATTTATATTTGTTTAAAAAATCCTGACCAAGTATGCCAGCGGCTTTACATGGCAATGATTCGAAAACAAAGAACTTATGCTTGATCATCTGATTATCCGTATAAAGATTTAGATAGACGTATCCGATAGATTGGATTTTGCCCCCGATTCCATTTACGACAAGTTTGTTATGATGAATTGGAAGATTAAGTTTCAAGACATGTTTATATTTTATGGCTGTAATTGATGCGCCAGTGTCGATTAGCCACGTATATGGCAAGTTATCTTGTAAATTAAATTTAACGTGACAAACGTTATTGCATGACAAAATTACATTATTAGTCTCGAAAAAACGTATCCTCCGTATGTGTGTTATTTCCACCACGGGTATCCTGTGACTCTGAGTCATTCAAAATATGCATGTGCGGCTGTCTTGTTCCCTGGTACCTAGATTTATTGTAAAAAGACCTACCTCTGACTGGTACATAGCTGCTAGCGCGACCGCCTGGCCAACCTCGTCTGGGGAACGTACCTGGGTGGGATTGTCGCGACGATGCGCGACCACGACCAGTGTTGAATGATGGCGTGGCTCGGTATTCTGCTCTGCCACGGCCTCTTAAATTCCTTGTCTGGGAAAAGTTATTACGTGCAAAGTAATTATTATTTTGTCGAAGAGTCAAAATATTATCAGCGCTGGTTGAAGGAGCTGACATCTCCTCGTCTATGGCCGCTTGAACGGCATTGCTTAGAGAAGAAAAATTCCTCGCTGTTATTATGGTGCTTAATCTCCGATTTCTCAATCCGTCGGCGAAACTCTTTATAGCTTGCTTTTCATTTAACGGTTTCAGCACTTTAAAAGAATCTGAGTTTCCGTCAGATTGAGAGATTGTGAGATCAACAAATAAGTCACATATCTGCTTACCATACTCGTCTATGGAAAGACTATTCTGCCTAATATTCAACAATTTATGCTGAATAGCTGTTGCAGATTTTTTAGGTAGTAAATAAGTTTTCATAGCATTTATCAAATCGCTAACTGAGTCATATTTCGTACCAAGTTTCAACTTAGCTGTTTGGGAGAGACGACTTTTTAATACAAAATTTATTAAATTTTTGTGAGAACTTTCGTCTATCTCTGATTGATAGTATTCTATGCCATCAATGAGTTGCTTAACGCTCTCCTCGCTGTCGGATAAAACTGGTAACAAGCTTAAAGCAGTTTTTAAATCAAATCTGGCCATTGTTAATTCTGTTTTTGTAGGCGATTTACACAAATTTACAATTTCCTCATATAGTTTAAAAAAATCTGAACTGAGTTGATCAAATTTTATTGATTCAATATATGATACCTGCAAAGAAAGCAACTGTTCCAAAATAACATTAAAATCCTTTACCAAACTATCAGCTTCATGAATCTTTTTAATGACAATATCTCCTTTTCGTCTACTTGGTCCAATTTTTACCAGATAAGTCCTTATTTTATAAAGTTCATCATATAATATGGATAAATTTTTAAACATTACCTAATTGGAACCATTTAATTACGCTAAAATATAGATAGATATGCACTCATTACCGTACTATTTCACTTAACACACAGACGACACACGTACTCCATGTAAGCAATTTCTTCGCCGGGGAGTTTCGAAGCCGTAGATTACTTGGTGTGGGATTCGCACGCGCCAGCCGCCCTCGAGTCATACTCGCATCTGTCGCACCCGGCTGCACTAGGGGGCGCCCTTATGGCACGAGGTCTCCAAGAACGTTGCAAAAGTGTTCTGCTTATCAGCTCATGGGTCCAACGGCGATGGCACCGTTTATAAACTTTATAAGTCAAGTAGATTGCTCCGACGAAAAGTAAGCAGCATATCACTATGAGCACAATACTCATCGCAGATACGTGGAACTTGAAATGATCCTCTGTAGCCGAATTTGGACCTCCATTTTGGTTAATAAAAACGTCTTCTTTCTCTACTTTACTTTGACACATTTTTGTTAAATTCTCGTTCACGTTTGCACCGATCGAAATTCAGAGTAATTGTCCCCATGATTAGGATATGTGACACTACGTTCGCGCTCGAGGCAGGGTCGCCATATACGGATGGGCCCTTATATGAATAAAACTCACATGATAGGTAGTATAACAATGCGTTTATTATTAATGATTATTGGTTTATATATGATCAGGCACTCACACAAACATACAAATTACTTATATACTACACTTTGACCGCGATAATCTCAGGAACTACTTGGTTTGATAAATATGAAGGTATATATAATATTTTTATATATACCTTCATTCTTCATTAGTTGAATAGATTATTCATCAATTAAGGCTTTGGATTATATAACAGACCACTGCCATCAATAGAAGCGACGAATCAGTGGAGAAGGTGGAAAAACGTAAATTAAGTAGTAAATAAATAAATAAAAAAATATCGGACAACCTCATATACATTGTTCTGTGGTAAGTAGCTTAAGCACTTGTGTTACAGAAATCAGAAACAATGAAACAATGGTGGTAACACAACACCCAGACCCGAGACAATATAGAAAAATTCGTTTCCCATATTGACCCGATCGGGGATCGAACCCTGGACCTCAGAGCGAACGCCCGCACGCCTCTCGGCTACGGAGGTAGTCAGTATGCGAGCAGGCCGTTAGTTTAAAGATCAATGTGGCTGAAGAAAGCCCTCTGAAATGTGATATTATTATCCCAACTGATATTAAAATAATAATAATAAATACATAAAATAAATAATAAATAAATATTGGACCACATCACATACATTGCTCTGATTCTGTGATAAGTAGCTTAAGCACTTGTGTTACAGAAATCAGAAACAACGACGGTACCACAACACCCAGACCCGAGATAATATGGAAAAGTTCGTTTCCCATATTGACCCGACCGGGGATCGAACCCGGAACCTCAGAGATGGCGCTCGCCAAAGTCAGGCTACGGAGGTCGTCAAAAGAGCTAAACTAATTATTTTTATAACTATAAGCCATCAAACAAGGTTACCAAAATAAATTATGATATTTATTACCATTAGCGTTAATTGATAGCCTCCTCCGATGGCATTATCACCTACAATGAACAGCTAATCGCGTTCTATATATTACTTTCATGAATTTGGGGAACATAATCCAGTATGCTATTTTTTTTTGTACAGTGGTGTCGTTGGCTGTTACTGATTTCTGTAACACAAGTTCATTAGATATTTACTACGGTATCAGAGCTATGTAAGTATGTGATGCTGTTCAACGCACTCGAACAGACAGACAGACATGATAAACGAAGAAGGAGCCTGTTTAGTGCTTTAGCTTGTTACGATAGAATCACGGCAATGTATGTCTTGTTGTATTATATTTTTATTTAATGTAACAAGGTCCTTTATAAGTTTATTTCAACAAAAAGCTTACATGATATGAACTATTACTATTTTATTTAACTACTTAAATTGATAATAAATTATGAAACTAAAATTATTTATTTATTTTTCAAAAATGTATTGCACAGAAAAGTACAACAGGTGGACTTAATGCTAGGGGCATTCTCTACCATTCAACATTTGGGTCATGCGGAGAGTTAGTTTATGGGTGCGGTAATAGTGAAAAAGTGCATTAGTAATCTAAAAAAAATATATAAACAACAATAGTAACGTACTAAGCGTTATAAAAGTAATTACGGAAACTAATAATATACATAAATATGCATAAATAAATATAATGTATATATAAAATATGAAGAAATTAATATCTTCACTAATATTAAAAGGAGGACAGATTTGTATTTTTTGTGTATATGTTTGTAATGAATAAACTCAAAAACTATCATGCCGATTTAAATAGTTATTTCACCATTGGGAAGCGACATTTACCTAAAGTAACATTGGCTAATCGATTTTTAATTTTTATAGAATTTTACGCCGTACTAGCGAACTTCAAATATTAGAAACAGTTTTTTTTTATCTCCCCTTGCGGTGCGGGAATCGAACTCACGACCTTCATGTATCGCGCGTGCTGCTCTTCCAACTGAGCTAACCGGAAGTTATCGTAGGCTAAACCACATTTTCGATCGATTATTCGTTCTTATTGGTCAAAACATAATGTCATATCCCTACTAATATTATAAACGCAAAACTCTGTCTGTCTGTTACACTTTCCCGCCTAAACCTCTCAACCGATTTTGATGAAATTTTGTATAGGTATACGTTGAAGCTCTCGAACGGACATAGGCTACTTTTTGTTTTGAAAACATGCAGTCCACGCGAACAAAGTCGCGTATAGCCTTCTTTCATAAATTGACTTTTAATACAATTTTTTTTTCAATTAGCACCAGATGTTCCTTAAATTAGTGAGTTGATGTCATCGCTTCACCGTGAAAAATATTCCATCACGAACAAAAAAGTTCTGTAACTCTTATCTTTGCCGGACCATAAAGAAGTGGAACTCGTTGCCGGCTCATGTGTTTCCTCCTTCCTTTGACATGGATTCCTTCAAAAGGAGCGTGAAGAAACATCTTGCGGGCCAGTATGGCGATGCTAACGGATAGGATATTTTGATATCAAATCCGTTGTCATCGCGATGTGGGTTCCTCTCTTGCTTACCATCAGGCTGGGAGGAGCCAATATACTGCACTACAATTAAAAAAAAGGCCATTGGTGTGATTGGCTGGCGCATTTATAATGGTGAAATACCTCAACCTTACAAAAGACCGCAGCCAAAAAACAATCACTTCTGTGTTTTTGTGTTCCTGCGTGTGAGTAAGGTTTCCAGAGCTCTTGGGGGGTGCTACCTTAGTAGCAGCCTTCAAAGTAAGGGCGGCAAGTCCAGTAATATATTTATTATCCTGTACTTGTCGCTCTTAAGCTGGGGCGTCATTACCACTTATCATCAGATGGGATGGAAGGTCAATCTTGTAGTGTAATATAAAAAAAATAATGGCAGAAATTCATTTTTGATAAATGTACTTACGCTTCCGAGATGAGGGCTCTTAGCTTGCAGAAGATTACCCCGAGGCTGTAGGGGTACTGGTGCCAGTATACTGATAAGTCGTTTGGGAGACCTGGGGACAAAATGTTGTTGATTAGACTCTTTGAACTCTCTTTCAAAGTCAAAGTCAAAGTCAATATTTTTTATTCACATAGATTACATTAGTAATACTTATGAATAGTCTCTATATAAAGCAAATGAAGCTACCTCCGGTTCAGAACCTATAACTAAAGAGAAGATACCGGCAAGAAACTTAGTAGTTTTTTTTTTACAAATGAAAGCTACACTTATTACTAATTTTGCACTAAGACACACAGTTAGTTTGTCAATTGTAAAATAGAAATTTAAAATCAATCAATTGTAAATTAAATTAAATTATACTATAAAAGTATAAATTGAGCCTTATGTGCTATTTTGAATAAACGGAACAGTAAACTCAATGTTTCGTGTAAGTGTCTTATAAAAAAGCCGTGGACAAGCTGACTTAAGAAATCTGATTCAACAACGAAGCTAGAAGCTGAGTACGCCCATACCCACGATCCTTGAAAGATAAAAAAAATAGTTATTTTTGTTTTTGCGGTAGACAGCGGAGCCGTACAGCAGATCTGCTGCTGGGACCAGAGACCCCAGGCGTGGGTTAAGGCTGGCGTCCGTTACCTCAGTCCCGAGGGGGTGGGGCGTGTCAGTCACGCGCGTTATGCACTAGGCGTTAGGCTTAGCGGTAGGCGCTGTGGGGGAGTGGGGGAGTCCCCAAGGGATTCCGACTCCCCCACCACTGAGAGGGTTTTAGCCAGTGCGAGCCCGACACACTACTCTCTGTTCTCCGCAGAGAGTAGTGATGCGGTAGACATTTCTCCCGCGACGAATAAAAATTTACCACAGTTTCCATTACATAGTTAGTTACAAAACGTAATAAAAGCGTGTCAATAATCGTGTAATCAATCATGCAACTCATTCAATAAATTCATGTAACCCTTCTTTCATTCACTCATTCAAAACTGATTGAACAAATTAACCGCGGTATCCTTTAAAAATTGTCGCAGCTTCTTGAAGCTATTCAATATCCGACGGCGACAATGGCGCGAAGTTGGCACTGCAACAAAAATAAAGGAGAAATGGCTGAGGGAGATTTTAATTAAAAACTACATTTTCTTGGCACGCGTACTGCAGTACAGTTTCAGTATTGGAGTTTTTTAAAAAACTCAGTAAGTTACGGTAGCAAATTTACATCAAAGGCAAATTTAGTTGATTGTAAAGCAGGTTTTACCTTCATTTCAGTCAGTTTGAATGTTCAGTAACTTTTCAGTCAAACTGACTGATATAAATTTACTTCCATTATAGCATTAAAGACTTTCGGGTCCGATTTAGTGGTCTATACATATAAATTAAATTAGAGTGTCTGTTTGTAATATTGAATTTCGTTGGTTGAGTCGACTGGTAAACAAATATGTAGGTGCTTACTTGTTTCTTCAAGCATAAATTCAAAACTATTAGATTATTTAAAGTGGTCTGTCCAAGTGAGGGAGTTGAGGAAAAAAGGCTATTTTTATTTAAGTCTAGTTTTGGCTGCAACTTTGTCTACTTTATTTTAGTATCAAAAATATCTTATATGTTATTATATAATGTCTCTCCCTACCAAATTTCATCAAAATCGGTTGAGTGGTTTAGGCATTAGTCGGACAGACAGACAGAAAGACAGATATAGTTATTTCCGCATTTATAATATTAGTATAGAGTATAGATAATTCAAATTCAAATTATCTTTATTGCACTTTATCACATTACAACATTTGAAGATGGTAGGTACATTTAAAAGGTATACATGTGACGCCCTGCAAGGGCATGGCAACATTGAGGGTTAACTACATTACAAAACTTAACTTATTTATTATAACAAAACATTTATTAATATTTATAATTTAATATAAACTAGAGAAGATACATATTATATTAAATGATAAAGTGTGAATAAAAATACAAACCGCTGCGTTTATACCTAAACTACGACGTCGTATCCGAGCCCTGACGTCTACTACGCTACAATTACTACGAGCTCAGTCACGTAACATAAAATTTCCGGCCATCCATCTCGAGTTTATTTAATAAACTAAAAGTTGCAGCCATATTTGTTCAACACGTCGCGGCACGAATCGTGCAAACCAGATAAAATTCCTAATTTAATATTAAGCTTTCCTGAGCAAACGCGGTTTTTTTTTTCAATAGTTGAATGTTAAGTAAAGCGATGGCTGCCACATACGTCATGCTTATGAACAGGTGCCACTTTTGGGGGCTGGTCTGCTCCGGTTTACCTCTCAAAAATATATACTTAACTAGCTGTGCCCGCGACTTCGTTCGCGTGGACTACATCCTTTCATGGTCGGTTTTACCCCAATCTCCCCAAATATTCGAAACAAAAAGTAGTCTATATTTTAATCCAAGTTTCGAGCTATATTTGTGCCAAATTTCATATCTCTAACTCCAAAAATAACCATTTTTCCATATAAACTTTCAAAGGTGGTATTACCCCCCTCCCCCCCCTTATTTTCTAATAAAAAGTAGCTTATGTCCCTTCTTGAGATTCAACGTATATCTATACCAAATTTCATCAAAATCGGTTGAGAGGTTAAAGCAGGAAAGCGTAACAGACAGACAGACAGAGTTACTTTCGCATTTATAATATTAGTAGGAAGTAAGGATAGTAGGGATGTTTCGTCACTCATCTGGCAAGGAAATAGAACTAGAATTATTTTTAGAAGAAAACCATGTTCAAGTTTTATGTATTACCGAACACTGGTTAAAACAGCATGAATTAATTATCAGCATTCCAAATTATAAACTTAGTAGTTCGTTTTCTAGAAGTTCCGCCATAAGAGGCGGATCCCTCATACTATTACACAATACCTTTAAGTTTAAAGAACGTAAAGATGTTGTCTCTATGTCAATAGAAAGAACAGTGGAATTAGCATGTGTAGAATTAGAGCAATATATTATATTATCTGTGTACAGACCCCCCTCCTCGAATTACCTAAACTTTGAATCTGTCATGGAAGACGTTTTAAGAAAAGTTTGTTTATCAAATAAAAAAGTAATTGTATGTGGAGATTTCAATGTAAATATATTAGATACTACACAACAATCTATTAGGTTTCTGAATCTTTTTAAGTCATTTAATTTACAACAGCTTTTTACTGAACCTACTAGAATTACTCCAACAACCGCTTCATGCTTAGATAATATTTTTTGTAATTGTGTTGCTATGGAAAAAACAATTCTAAATTTTATAACTTCAGATCATAGCGGGCAAATGGCTATGTTTGAGCACCGATTTGTTGCGGCTTTGTCAAGTTTTGTTTGTAGACCAGTCACTGCATCCAGAGTAAATAAATTTAAGGACAATGTCGGTATCAAAGCATCCCATCTTAATTTAATTGGAAATGAAGTTGATCAACTTTATGGAAAATTATTCAATATAGTTGAAAATGAATTTAACAGTACATTTATAAAAAAAACTGTTAAAATTGATCATAACAAAAAATCTAAATTTAGTAACTGGGCTACTCCAGGTATTTATAAAAGTAGAAGAAGATTATTTGAATTATACGAAATTAAAGCTAACTCAAATAATCCTTTAATTATAGATTATGTTAGAAGATACTCTAAGTTATTTAAGCAGGTATGTGCATTAGCAAAATCAAAGTATTTAAAAGGAAAGATTGTATCTGCTTCTAACAAAAGTAAAGCCACGTGGAATATCATTAACAAAGAGACTTGCAGAAATCAATTACAAAATAACAAGATCTCTCTCAAAATAGATAATACCAAAATTGATAATGACTCTGACGTGGCAAATGCATTTGAGTCATATTTTTCTAAAATACCAGTCTCCACAACTAGTAGTTTAAACTCCAACCCTCATCTGGCTGAGGCGCTCCTGAAATCGCAAGTGGACGAGTGTCAGAACGTATTTAGTTTTAGTTATGTCTGTCCTGCTGAAATTGTAAAGAATTTTAAAACCATGAACATGAAAAAAACTGAGGATTTATGGGGAATTTCTGTAGATATTCTCAAAAATATAATTCACGAAATTGCACCCCATTTAGCTTACATATTTAACAAATGTATTGATGCTGGTCAGTTTCCTAATTTGATGAAATCAAGTAAAATCATTCCTTTATTTAAGTCAGGTGATAATAAGGACCCCTCGAATTTTAGGCCAATTTCTATACTACCAGCACTTAGCAAAATTTACGAAAAAATTATATTCACTCAGTTATTAACACATTTTACTACTAATGGTCTCCTTCACAGTAAGCAATACGGTTTCACTAAAGGCAAGTCCACTACCGATGCGGGAGTCGCACTTGGCAAGCATATTTTTGACGCCTGGAAAAACAAACAGGATGCGATAGGTGTTTTTTGCGACTTGTCTAAAGCTTTTGATTGCGTTGATCATCAAACATTGCTGATGAAGTTGCGACATTATGGTGTTACGAACAATTCGCTTAATTTACTACAGTCATACTTGCATGACAGAATTCAAAAAGTAAGCGTAAACGGAACTACCTTTTCCGGTGCACCCCTATCTATGGGCGTGCCCCAGGGTTCAATATTGGGACCTTTACTTTTTCTAATTTATATAAATGATCTTCCGTACATTTCAGAAGATCTCTGTGAGATAGTATTATTTGCTGATGATACTTCACTTATTTTTAAAGTTGACAGACAAAAAAAAACATTTGACGATGTGAATAATAGTCTATCTCAAATACTACAATGGTTCACAGTAAATAACCTATTACTGAATACTAAGAAAACAAAATGTGTAAAATTTTCGATGCCAAACGTAAGACAAGTGAAAACAAATCTATATATAAGTGGTGAACCTCTAGAAATGATTAATTCTACAGTATTTCTTGGCATCACTATTGATTGTAAACTACAGTGGGGTTCTCATATTGCTACCCTGGCAGGGAGACTTAGTTCAGCTGCATATGCAGTAAGAAAAATACGTAGCTTGACTGATGTTGAAACGGCAAGATTAGTTTATTTTAGTTACTTTCATAGTGTTATGTCGTATGGGATTTTACTATGGGGTTCTGCAGCTGATGTGCAGACTATTTTTGTATTGCAAAAGAGAGCCATACGCGCTATATACGGTCTTAGAACAAGAGATTCGCTTAAAGAATTATTCAAAAAAATCAATATTTTAACAGTAGCTTCACAATACATTTTTGACTGTATTGTTTACGTACGCAAAAACTTACATTCTTTCACTAAGAAATCAGAATGCCATAATTTCAACACAAGAAATAAACATAAGCTTGCTGTTCCACATCTAAGACTTCATAAAATTAGTAATTCTTTTGTGGGGTTAAGTCTGAAGCTTTTCAATAAGCTGCCAGAAAATATCACTGCATTACCTATGCATAGATTTAAGTCTCTGATAAAAAAATGTTTAATGAAAAAAGGCTATTATAAAATAGAGATGTTTGGACTTGATAGCATTAAATATGTACATTAGACATAAGCTATATTGTTAATAATTTTTTTTTTTTTGCATTATTTATACTTACCATATGTGTCAGTTTTTGAAAAGAGTAACTATCGAGTTTCTTGCCGGTTCTTCTCGATAGAATCAACATTCCGAACACGGTGGTAGTTTACTTGACTTGACGATTCATAAATGCTTTTGTAAAAGTTTACATGAATAAAGACATTTTCTATTTCTATTTCTATTTCTATTTCATCAAAACTAAACTATATGACTCGTTCTAAAGTCCACACATAGTCAACATCTACTTCAACATCTACTGAGTTTATTACCGGTGTAATTTATTACCGGCGTCTTCTCGCTAGCTAAAGGACCCAGCAGTAGAATCACTTTGCATTGTATTCAATGACGATTCAAAAGCGTTATGTGTTACCTACTTAAATGAAAAAATGAGTTAAAGTTTACGACGTATGTACATAACAGAGCATTGCAAGTGTAGTTTCAAACTCGAAACCTTTATAGACAGAGCGTTCCTGCGTGTGACGACTCAGTTGAACTTGGCACATCCATTTCCGCTTTGAAATGAGACAGAAATCGATTCGTATTGAATGCGTGGTGCCCTCAATGGTATTCATTTATCATTAGGTTGATTTTGGCGGGTTAATCAAAGCAAAAATGACACTGACGTACCTACGTCTTAGAGCTAAATCTATACTAATATTATAAAGAGGAGAGATTTGTATGTTTGTTTGTAATGAATAGGCTCCGCAACTACTGGACCGATTTCAAAAATTCTCTCACCGTTGGGAAGCTACACTATCTTCGGGTGACATAGGCTATATTATATATTCAAAAAAATTAGGGATCCTTACTAAAACTCCAATAATGTAACCCAAAATGACCTGAAAATTCCTTACATCGCGTGCGCTGCGAAAACTATTGATGATGGAACAAAATAATGTACTATGACTTTGCAGAACTCATCATTATCTACAAAAAGTGTCCAGACAGCATATGTATAAATATTATAGTTATATCACAGTAAGCGTTTTTTTATTCAAAAATAATAATTAATCTGCCGCCGCTTGAAAAGGCTCTTTATTAGTACCTTGGTATTAATCCTTATCAAAAATAAATTATTTTTATTCAAGACGGCTTTAATACCTTTATATAACTTTATGAATTATTCAATTTGGACATTTCATTCGGAAGATATCACGAGTTTAAAAATGCAAGTATTAGAAAAAAGTCGCGTGGTTGCCGCTCACCGCGCTCAGCTAGCCAGCATGCGATGTACTACTAATTCAGTTGTTAACTTTATTAGAAAACTTTAACACAAGAGAATACTACAGACCAGAGTAGCCAGTGAGAAAAATGTAGTGACAGTGCTGCCACAATGAAACTACCAATCACTAATCACAATCTACTCTGATTCCATTGTCTCCTAAAAGTTAATCAAAGCAAAAATGACACTAACATGTACGTCTTGGTGCTAAATGAGTAATAAGTTTAGCTTTTTATTTGTAAAAGCACTACAGAGTTTCTTGTCTGTATATTCATAGTAGATATAGGTTCTAAACCGGAGGTTGATTTGTATGGAAACGATTCATAAGGGCAAAACCTTTATGATTTAAAAGATTTCACTACGTCAATGATTCCAGTAACATAAACATTTAAAACAAATTAACTGGTCAAAACGTCGGGCAGTAAGTAGTTCTTATTAACTACTAAATAAAAATGGTGTCGCGTTTTATTATTTATTTAAAAAGTTTATTGCACAAATAGGTACAACAGGTGGACTTAATGCTAGGGGCATTCTCTACCAGTCAACCCTTGGGTCATGCAGATAGTTTGTATATGGGTGCGGTAACAGGGGAGAAAAAAAAAGATATCATTTTAAACAACAATAAATTAAGCATTTAAAATAACATTACGGTATCTTTTAAATATACGATAATACAACAAACACATACTATATAAATTAATTAGAATATAATATATAAAATATGAAGTTATACTTAGATTTACATAATATTGATAATTTATATATAAAAACAAATATCTACATAACTATAAATTCAGAAGATAAATAAATTGGTTCAGCAATTGACAAATTCATGACTATCATTACTTGTTAGCGAGAGAGAAGAAGTATTCAAAAACTTTATGTTTAAAAATTCCCTTAGTCAGGGATTGTCGGATATCAGCGGGCAGAGCGTTCCAAAGCCGAGCGGCTTGCACAGTGAAAGACTTAGAGAAGAAGTCACTTTGATTTGACCCGTTAGATTGTTTTAAATGTTTAAAATGGAACGCGAAAGTCTTAAAGTTTATATTCCAGTAACATATCCTAGAGATTCGACTGAGGGAGAGAAAATTACGGAGGATGTGATTTAGTGGTTCTTATTAATCATTTAAAATATTTCAGTGTATAATTGCAACGTTAAATTATTTATTTCTGCAAGTAGATTTACAGTATTTTTTTGCACGTCGCTAATATTTCCTACTTGCACCACGACGGTCTTGTTGAAAGAAGCGCCGCAACAAACTCAACAGTTATCCTCTTTTAAAATAAATTATATATATGACATTATTTTATTTAGGGAAGGAAGTGATCGTGTGACAAATTAATGATTGAATGGATTAATGGAATCATCTCTCTATATCAAAACGTTGGTTAAACAGGTTTAAGAGAGATAGAGCATAGCGATTTATCGCTCGAACTGGAGCAGCCCCACTGGTGAAATACCTCCACCTTACAGAAGACCGCAGCCAAATAACAATCACTCCGGTGTTGTTGTGTTCCTGCGTGTGAGTAAGGTTTCCTGAGCTCCTGGGGGGTGCTACATTAGTAGCAGGGGTCAAGCCTTCAAGGTAAGGGCGACAAGTCCAGTAACTATATTTATTATGCTGTACTTTTCGCCCCTAAGCTAGGACCTCATTACCACTTAACATCAAGTGGGATGAGGTCAATCTTGAAGTGCAATATAAAAAAAAAAACAGCGCTACAATAACAAGCTCGTATGATGCAAAGTCATATTTGAGGACGTAATTAAATTGATATATCAGCGTCCAATTTATCAATTTACTGTTATGTCTAGACAGCTAAAATTAATGAACGTGGTTTTCGCAAACCAAATATTGTTTCCACTCGAAGGATGTTGTACATTATTAAATCAAAGACCTTCTGGTGTTCTAATTTTATTGAAATACCCGTTCTATGTAATAATCGTTACTTGATTTTATTAGAAACCAGGGGGTACTCTCGAAAACGAAACGAACAAACGAAAGGTTTCGTTTTTGAAGATTATTCAAGAGTTTGGGAATGAAGACGTGGTTTTTGATTTGCATGAATAATAATTTGATTTTTGAAAACGCTTAATTTGCATTCGAAGTAATTTCTTTATGGTTATGAGGATTAAAAATTGCCATCCGTTGTCGGATCCGACGTATTTCGTTTATGAGAGTAGACCCCCAGCTGCTGTGCCCGCGACTTCGTTCGCGAAGACTACAGAATGTGTTTTTTTTTTAATTACATTATTTTTCTAAAATAAAAGTCTAGCCTAGGTTACTCCTTATTAAATCAGCTACCTACCAGTAAAAGTCCCGTCAAAAACGGGCCAGGCGAGATGGAAACATAAACGTTTAATAAATTAAAAACTAAACTTACATATTCTTATTTTCTTTACCACCAACGTTTACGTCTCATTCTTTTAGAAATAAAACTGATTTGGTAGTTTTAAATTTTTAAAAATGATCGTGTTATAATACAAATAAAGATGATGGTGGTATATGAGACGATATCCGTTTAACTAAACTAAATTCATAAAATTCATCAAAGTTTACAAAAGTTTTGAATTTTAATATTAGTTAACGTAAGTAGTCCGTATTACTCAAAAATGTTGTCACGTTTAGACCCGTTACCTTTTTTCAATGTTTAAAATGGAACGCGAAAGTCTGAAATTAAAAAAAAAATACTTCACTTGGAACCATTATACTGTTACGAGCTTCGGGTTCGTGACAATAAAAACAGCCGATAAAAATTACCAAAAGTCACACTTTAATTGAACGCCACTAATTACAACCTTAAAACGCACTAATTAAAACAACAATCGCTCCCAAGTCGCACTTCAAAATCGCTTTCGAAGTAATCACTTGTATCGCTAATTCAATACTGTCCCCGTCGCGGTGAATCCCGGCCTTTTATATTGCCGCGGCCGTTCCCGAACCTTCCAACGCAGAAACATCCGGAACATTCGCGCGCAGTGCGGCCTTGAACGGCCGTACGCTCGGTCAAGGTCATTGTTCTAGTAAATTCTGCCGTACGCGTCTCGACTCTCTGTAGTCCCGCCTTTCCACACTAGATGGCGCTGGTTACTGAGAACGTTAATCGTGGCGCGTAACACTGCCCCCTCCTAAGACATGCTCGTCCCGAGCATTTTCGGCTCCATAATAACGCGCCAATCGATCCACATGGACGATCTTAGGAGTACCCCTCGCACCTTTTTGTATCCGGTAGGTTACGTCATTGATCCTAGTCACAATTCGATACGGCCCTTCCCATTTCGCCTGAAGCTTAGGAGATTTCCCCTTGCTGCGGATTGGATTGTGCAACCACACTAGTGAACCTTCGTCAAACTCTTTACTGTTCATTTTGCGGTCATAGCGGGTTTTCATTCTTTCAGACATTTGCTGGCCCGATTGTCTCACGTGCTCACAAATGTCATTCATCTTGTTCCGTAAGTTATTTGCATAATCTGTTATACTGCATGGGGAATCAGGTGGTATTCCGGTGATCATGTCTGCAGGCAGTCGTAGTTCTCTTCCAAAGTTTGCGAACGCTGGTGTTACCGATGTACTTTCGTGAACAGCGCTACGATATGACAGCAAAAATGGTTGTATGTGCTTGTCCCAATCTCGTTGCCGATTTTCCACAACTTTTGCCAAGTACCTCTCTAGTGTCTGATTAAATCGTTCCACCATTCCATCCGACTGTGGGTGGTAAGAAGTTGTTCTTGTTTTATGAGTTCCCATAACTCGACAAGTTTCCTGGAATATTTGGGACTCAAAATTCCTTCCTTGATCACTGTGGATTTCCAAGGGAACTCCAAAACGACAGAAGACTTCATAAACTAACTTATCAGCAACTGTCGAGGCCTCTTGATTTGGAATGGCGAAGACTTCCGGCCACTTAGTGAAGTAATCCATCACAACCATGAAATATTTGTTACCACTTTCACTTTCCGGGAACGGCCCCGCAACGTCAAGGGCTATCCTCTCCCATGGTGCGCCCACATTGTACAGCTTCAATGCACCTCTACTACGAGTCTGAGGTCCCTTTACAGCCGCACAACTTGTACATTTGCGACACCAGTCCTCGACATCGTCCCGACAGTAGACCCAGTAAAAGCGTTCTCGTATCTTCAGTAGTGTCCGTTTTACTCCCAGGTGACCTCCTGAACAACCATTATGGTACAGCTGTAGAACGTCCGGTACTTGACCTTTGGGGACAACCATTTGCAGATGACAGCTGTCTCCACGAGCATTTTCCCATCTACGGCACAGAACTCCATCCTGAATCACCAAGCTGTCCCATTGGGCCCAATAGCTCTTTGTGATCGAACTCATCACTGAGACGTCGCTCCACCTAGGCTTAGGAACTCCGGCCTTCATCCACTCCAGAATCGGCTTGATGTCCGCATCCTCCTGTTGTGCACGTTGTAGGCTTTCCTTCCACTCGTTGCTAAGGTCTGTCTTGAGCATCCTCACAGGAACAACTTCTTTACTTTCTTGCCTGGTACAATGCTTGCAGTCTTCAGGACAAGGTCTTCTTGACAATGCATCTGCGTTACCATGAGATTTTCCGCTGCGATGTTCCACCACAAAGTCGTATTCCTGCAGTAATTCAATCCATCTCGCAACTTGTCCTTCCGGATTCTTGAACTGCAAAAGCCATTTCAGGGCAGCATGGTCAGTTCGTATGTGGAATTTCCGCCCCAGAAGATATTTGCTAAAGTGCTGCAACGACTTTACCACAGCAAGCAGTTCTCGTCTCGTAACACAATAGTTCCTTTCAGGTTTCGACAAAGACTTGCTGAAGTAAGCTATCACAATTTCTTGATCGCCATTCCGCTGGGATAATACACCGCCAAGTCCTATGTCACTTGCGTCCGTGTCAACTATGAATTCCTTACTCACATCAGGGTATCCCAAAATAGGTGTTTTGCACAGACGGTCCTTTAGCTCCTGGAATGCGATGTCACAACTTCCATCCCAGCAGAAATGTCGCTTCTCCTCCGTTAGCTTATGCAGGGGTTTTGCTATATCTGCAAAGTTCTTAACAAACCGCCGATAGTAGGAACACAAACCAAGGAATGCTCTGACCTGCGTCTTGTCTTTTGGGATTGGCCAATCCTTTACAGCAGCGATTTTCTCTGGATCCGTGCTGATACCTTCTTCAGACACTACATATCCCAAAAAACTAACTTGCCGTTTGAATAGTGAACACTTCTTCGGGCTTAACTTGAGGTTGGCACTCTGGATCTTCATGAGCACGCGTTCCAGATTTAGAAGATGTTCTTCAAACGTACGGCCTACGATGATTATGTCATCCAAGTAGACTAGACAGGCATCGCCAATCAGACCGGTAAGTACAAGTTCCATCAACCTTTCAAACGTTGCCGGAGCGTTGCACAATCCAAACGGCATGACTTTGAATTGCCACAGACCCTTTCCTGTCGAGAATGCAGTCTTCTCCTTGTCTTTAGGATCAATTTCAACTTGCCAATAACCACTTTTTAAATCTAGCGTGCTAAACCACTTTACTCCAGTAAGCATGTCCAGCGTGTCATCAATTCTTGGCAAAGGATAGCTGTCTTTCTTTGTAACGTCGTTCAGACGACGATAGTCAACACAAAACCTCATGCTACCGTCTTTCTTTCTTACCAGCACTACAGGTGAACACCATGGACTAGATGAAGGTTCAATAACACCATCCTTCACCATTCCCTCAATCATGGTTTCCACTTCCTTTTCACGTGCTACGGGCAATCTCCTTGGCCGCTGACGGATAGGCAATTCTTCTCCTGTGTTAATTTTGTGTTGAACTAAGCCAGTCCTTCCGATGTCAGCATCGTTTGACGAGAAAACGTTGGCATACTTGAGCAACATTTGTTTCGCCTTGACCATTTCATTTTGGGACAGAGCGCTGCGGCAGTCTTCTAAAAGTGTGGTCACTCTCGTTTGTGTATCTTTGCTGACGGTCCCGGTCGATTGATGTTGGCATCGACGCAACCAATCCACTTCCTCGCAAGTACCAACTAGTGTGCCCTTTTCTATAACCTGTTCCTGGTCACAAAGGTTCAGCACACGTACCCCTGAGATGTCGGTGGCTCTAACCAAAGTGCGTGCCACTCTCCATGGAAGGTCATTTTCTACCCTTTCCACAAGTACACAACGGAGAGTTTTCCCAGGATTTCGAGGAAGACTAACTGGCACAATTGTTTCTGATCTCGGCGGAAGAACAATCTTTTTAAGGCTGTATACATTCCCTGGTAACGCGCCTTCCACGAAAAGTTCCTCTTGTCCACATTTCAGAACACCTTGCTTGACGTCAATTTCGCAACTATTCTTCCTCATAAAGTCAAGGCCCAGGATGCAATCGTCCACTATATCCGCCACAATGACATTATGCAGGTAGGTTCTGTTGCCTAGCTTCAGCCCCATCTTCTTCTCTCCATGGACGGGTATGCGCTGACCGGTGGCTGTTACCAAATTGATGTGTTCTCGGTTGTATGCAGAGTCCCCAAGGGACCGTCTCGTAATTTGGGAACTAACAACCGTGCGAGAGGCTCCAGTGTCTATAGTCAGCTTACACGGCGTTCCGTTTACCTCGCCCTGGATGACTAGGCTGTTCCCGTCTTGGGTTTGTTTGATCGAAACCCTTGGGGCTCTTTGAACCTCAGCCAGCACCCGCCCCGCAGTCCTGGCTATTACTCGTTTCCCTGCTGCTGACGCTGAGCGGTGCTCTTAGCTGCACTGCCATCTTCTCCTTCTGCAGTTCGCTTAGGGCAACTGGATCGAAGGTGGCCCTTCTCCCCACAGCCGTAGCACCTAGGGCTGTATCCTTTATTGCGGTCGCGAACTGTAGCCGCTGCAACCTCCCTAATGCGATGGGAACGATGATCCTGCCGCACAGCTTCCACCTCCAGTGCATGGGCCAAGGCGTCCTTAAGCGTCCCATGGTGCCCGAGCCTCACAGCAGCTCTAACTTCAATATCGCGGATGCCGTCGATGAACGCCTGCACCAGGTTCCCATCAATAAGCGCTGGTACGGACTGGTAAGCTTTACGCACCAGCTTCTCCACTTCAAGGGCCCACTGCTGCAAGTTTTCGCTGCTGCGTTGCACGCGGTCCTTAAGCTGTGCGCGAAACACGTGTTCCAAGTGAGCGTCGCCATATCGAGCCTCCAATGCCTCAAGTAGCTGCTCGTAAGTCACTTCCTTACCGAGAGCTTCCAAGACAGATAAGGCCTGGTCACGAAGGCCTAGGGTGAGGGCAGTCATGGCCTGATTTTTATCCCAGCCGTTCGCTTTCATGACTGCCTCAAACTGGATTTTGTAGGCCGACCAGGAAGAAGTTCCGTCAAACGGTGGCACTTTAAATCCACGTAGCGAAGGTGTTGTAGCTACGGGAGCTGCGATAGCTTCTCCAAGTTTAAGACAATCCAGCGTTTTCTTAACGTCTGCCATCACGGTCTTCTTCACATCAGCCACTACGTAGTCAACCCGATTATTGACTTGGTCGATCCGGATTTCAGCTTCCAGCAGGCGGTTGTCATGTTGAGCAACCTTATCCTTCACCTCCTTTATGTCTTTCCCGAAGGTAGCGTGAAGGTCCTTCAAAAGAAGCATCTGCTCTTCTTGGCGGCGAGCCTGTTCCTCCTGGCCGCGAGCCTGTTCCTCCTTGTCCCGCTGAAGCTGTTCTTCCAATCGACGAGCCTGTTCCTCCTGGCGGCGAGCCTGTTCCTCCTGGCGGCGAGCCTGTTCCTCCTTGTCCCGCTGAAGCTGTTCTTCCAATCGACGAGCCTGTTCCTCCTGGCGGCGAGCCTGTTCCTCCTGGCGGCGAGCCTGTTCCTCCTGGCGGCGAGCCTGTTCCTCCTGTCGGCGAGACTGCTCCTGCAGCATCATCATCAGAGCAGCAAGGTCTGGTGCTGCCGATGCTGCTGGTGTTGCTGTGGACGGGCCGGCCTCCGTGGTTAATAATTGGCTCTCCGATTCCTGCGGCAAAGCTCCACCAAAACGTCTCTGGTCCGTCTCCTGTTGGCGTTGACTCCGGGTACGGATACCCTCCGTGTCGTCCTTAGGTAAAACCGGCATAATTTAAATCCCACTTCTGACACCAATTGTTACGAGCTTCGGGTTCGTGACAATAAAAACAGCCGATAAAAATTACCAAAAGTCACACTTTAATTGAACGCCACTAATTACAACCTTAAAACGCACTAATTAAAACAACAATCGCTCCCAAGTCGCACTTCAAAATCGCTTTCGAAGTAATCACTTGTATCGCTAATTCAATACTGTCCCCGTCGCGGTGAATCCCGGCCTTTTATATTGCCGCGGCCGTTCCCGAACCTTCCAACGCAGAAACATCCGGAACATTCGCGCGCAGTGCGGCCTTGAACGGCCGTACGCTCGGTCAAGGTCATTGTTCTAGTAAATTCTGCCGTACGCGTCTCGACTCTCTGTAGTCCCGCCTTTCCACACTAGATGGCGCTGGTTACTGAGAACGTTAATCGTGGCGCGTAACAATACATTGAAAATTGCTCAACAGATTAAAGATACTAGATTTCCTATACTGTTCATAATTGTATGGTGAATTGAATTATGTAGATATTGTTTGGAAGTAAGAATTGAATTATCCCTGAACTATTGAACAAGGATTAATAGAAACTCAGGCGTGAACTTACTACAAACGTAAATTACGAAGTACGTGGCTCAAATGGCGCGGTGTAGTTTAACTTTCAAGTTTTCGAACTTAGGCGACCTTTCGGCAAGTGAAATTAGTCAACCTACTATTGTTTTAAACTGTTGGTATTACAGTCACCTTGAATTAAAAGCTATATATTATGGAACGAGAGTTTTCAATATTTAATTACCTATAGTGCGCGTGAAAGTAGCTGGCCGCGCAATAGTCTTCAAAGAAAAATTGTTTTTATCGGTTCAATATGCAAACGAACTTTTCTTTATTGTCTCGGGTCTGGGTGCTGTGGCACCTTATGGTTATATGTGGCGCTTTAGCTACTTATCACTGAATCAAAGCAATGTATGTGATGTTGTCCAATATTTAATAATATTTATTTTTTATTTTTATAATTGAACAATTATTTATTTATTATTGTTTTACGATATCTCGAAATTGGTCATCGCTGTCTTTCTTATCTTATGAGCATTGCGAGCAGACAGGTTGAGTGAAGTAATCTAGAAACACTAGCTTACTTAAAGACTCACTGCGAGCAAAAGTCTTACTGATAGAAATCAAGTCACCATTATAATAAGGGTAACTTACTATCAATACGCTAGTTGAATGCGGGTAGGTTAGGTAGCACTTATGTTCATCAGGCTTCTTTCTCTGAAATTGGAAAGCCATAGTGGGAACTTGAGGTATAATATTAGAAACAGAAATTTTTTATCTCCCCTTGCGGTGCGGGAATTGAACCCACGACCTTCACATATCGCGCGTGCTGCTCTTCCAACTGAGCTAACCGCAAGTTATCGTAGGCGATGAAATTTTTCTGCTGTATCAACCGTTAGCCTTTCGGTAAGTGCCCTCTGCCAAATATGTTTAGAACTACATACTTATCGGCCCGTGGTACATTCGTTGCAGAAATGTTTGAAAACCACGGAATTGAAGACACCTTGGCATCTTAATCGATTTTATTATTTTTATAGTACTAAACGCCGTACTAGCGAACTTTAAATATTAGAAACAGACAATTTTTATCTCCCCTTGCGGTGCGGGAATTGAACCCACGACCTTCACGTATCGCGCGTGCTGCTCTTACGGCGTTTAGTACTATAAAAATAATAAAATCGATTGAGGTATAATAGATATAATTTAGAGGTAGCACACAGAGATGTTAGAAAGACAATGTCAGAGTGTAATAAACAAAAATAGACAATATAAAAGTTCAAACTTAAACCTAGAACGAACAATTATCTTGCCAGTGTTGTGATTATTAAAAAAAGGTTTTATTTACAGTCTTTTTCAGGGAAATTCCTTTGTGAAT
Organism: Glyphodes pyloalis; assembly: GCA_037074685.1. Taxonomy (NCBI): domain Eukaryota; kingdom Metazoa; phylum Arthropoda; class Insecta; order Lepidoptera; family Crambidae; genus Glyphodes; species Glyphodes pyloalis. Next base: position 700,029 of record JAYKKO010000052.1, read on the forward strand.
CGAAAGGGAAGGCAATGGCGTATACGGGAAGGACTCCTCTATCCTAGTTGGAAGAGCATCACGCGCGACACGTAAGATCGTGGGTTGGAATCCTGCACCGCAAGGTGAGATATAATTTTTTTATTTATTTAAAATGTTCAAAGTTGTCTAATAAGGCGTGAAGCTCTATTAAAAATAGCGAAAATCTATTTTGTTTTATGTAAAAGTTAAACAAAAAAAGTTTGTAAAACAAATCAAAGAATTCACATCACAGCTGGCGATTGAGCTCAAACAAATGTTCTCTCTTGAAGTGGCGATTGTTTCTGACATTACGAAACAAAAACAAAGCCCGCTTGATATGTCTTTGTAACAGTTTTGACGGGTTCGTTCACGAGCCATTGGTTAGAAGAAAAAAGAGTGTCCGTTTCAATCAGTGAACGAAAGAAACATATAAGCATTTTTAACGCTTGAAAATGGCACCGCGAAAAGTAAGGCATGGAAGGCGTGGCTTACAAAAGTGAGCTAACGCCTGTACTATTCGTACACCGTTTCCACGCTGCGAGTCATAGACGTAACTAGAGACCCTTTAACGAATATCTTTTTGACAATCAAACGCATCAGTAGTTTATTTTCAAATGTCGAGACTATATTACTTTATTGCTTGTGTGCTTTACATTTGTGTGTGTTTTTGTGCAAATTCGATAGAAATTAGTACGACAGGAGTTCTTCCATATTTTTTCCGTTCACGATTTTAATACGCTCGTTTCAATATGGTAATCAACATTAAAAGCATCAATTTGAAGTTATTCCTAAGATCTTCATTTTAACTATAAGTCGTCTCCGTAGCCGAGAGGCAAGCGGGTCAAATATTTGCGCCGCACCATCTCTCAGGACCCGGGTTCGATCCCCGGTCGGATCAATATGGGAAACGAACTTTTCTATAATGTCTCGGGTCTGGGTGTTGTGGTACCGTCGTTGTTTCTGATTTCTGTAACACAAGTGCGTAATCTACTTACCACAGAATCAGAGCAATGTATGTGATGCTATCCAATATTTATTTATTTATTCATGCATCGAATCAAATCTGTGGCAATAAAAGGCATAAAGTTCACTTTTGTTTCTTGTTTAAATTCGTGTAATAAAGTTTAAATACATTAAGAAGCTTTGTCGTTGAATATTGCCTCTTGTTGAGAAGAAAGCCAGAGGTAGGTACATATTTAAGTATCAGACCATTTTATCCTTTACCATTTTTTTTATTCAGTCAAATCAGCATTTTAACAGTAGGATCACGTAACATTTTCCTGTTAAGAAAAATAAAAATAAGGAACGAGGTGGTCGGCGCCAGATTGAAAACCAACTTGCTCGGAATTCATAAAACAATATGGTAATTGAGTACACTAAGTTTGATGCGGAAGTTAGGATAATGAAATCGGTCAAGTACGAGTCGAGCTTTCCTAACAATATGGTCTTAAAGAAAGTTACTTTTCTCTGTCTGTTACTATGGATGCTGAGATCAATAAAATTACGTAACGAATTTAAACAGGTTGATTTACTGTATTTTAAAATTTTTTAATGGCTTTGGGCCGCACTACCGAACTTTAAATATTATGAAGACACAGAAATAAACTGCTGCACATCACATAAATAAATGACTTGCTTAATGTATATGTCGCAGTCATCTGGTTTAATCAGCTATTTGATTGGATCACTAGTGCGTTCATTGAATGACGACGTTTAATTGAATGACTAAAGGACAACTCGTCAAATTGTTTAATATAACGTTCAACTTCTTGACTGAACGTCATTTAGCATAGTCGTTGAATGGGCTATAGCTGACTTGACTGACCATAAGTTCGCCACTTAATAGATAACTAACTTTAGATAAATAAATTAGGACATGACATAACACACCTTAATAAGAATTTTTATTATTTTTTAACAATTTTAAGTCTTCAGGCGCATAGGCAAAAAATATTTTTTTTACGTTTAAGTCACTTTAAATCTCAATTTCACTCAAAAAAATATCAACACAGTGCTATTCGATTATATCTGTACCAGCTGTTTGACGCCATCTTTGTTTTGATGAGCACTAACACCGCAGTGGAAAAAAAATGAACTAAATTACAATCACCTGACTGATTACGTCCGCTATGTTCAAAGGGCTATGTTACAATCCGCTAACTTGTTGGACGTTCAGTGAGTCTTATTCATTCAACGTTCGGCCTAGTCATTCAATTAAACGTCGTTATTTAATAAACACGCTAGTGATTCAATCAAATAGCTGTTTCAACCAGATGACTGCGACATATATATGAAAAAGGTAAAACACTAATAAAATTTTTTGATCAATAATAAGCAACAACTATTTTAATACCAAAAGGGCTGGCGACATTGATTACGATTTATAAAATTTGATCAAAACTACACTTTTTAATGTTGAGAAGTAATTAACTAACTGAATAACTTTAAAAATCATATATCTGAAATAGTGATACTTTTACTAAAGTGTTTTTTTTGTATAAACTGTCATCCATTTATCTATCATCTGCTAAGTTTGGCACGCTCTTTTTGGGACATCCTGTATATGTAACCCAACTTAACCTAACAATGAAGAAACCGAAAACTTTCAAAACCCGTACCGCAAGGGGAGATGTCATTTTTCTCTTTTAAACATATATTACCATATGAAAAAATCGAAAAATTCATTCTAATTTATATTGCATTTGTCCGAACCCGGAGCTGCGGCTAAAATTTTTTTAAGAATTTTCGCGTAAATGCTCAATTTTCTTTATTCACAATTATTGTAATGCTCTGTAACATCTTGTTCAATGTTATGCTCAATTAGGAAGATCTCTTCGTGGCTCAGTAGTGACAGGAAATCAGTGTTTTGGAAATGATACTGAAAGATGAGCTTTGTACTGCGGTAATGGGTTCCGTGAAACCGTTCCGAATTACTTACTATGTCGTACCTGTCTTTACATTGGTTTTCAGTAGTCATGCTCACTAAAATGTCACTGGGGTGGTGGCGCTATGTGGCGGGTCGTTACATTCCCTACAATATGGTTGAGTGAAGCGATGGCTGGCACATACGTCATGCTTGTGAACAGGTGCCACCTTTGGGGACTGGTCTGCTCCAGCTTACCTCTCGAAAGTAAAAACTTACTTGAGTACTTATTTGTTTCATCACTCATCAAAACCAAAACTATATGACTTGGTCCAAAGTGAGCTACACATAGCAATAAGTTAGATACTGATACTGTAAATGATCTGCTGAGTTTCTTACCGGTGTCTTTTCGGTAGATATAGGTTCCGAACCGGAAGTAGAATCACTTTGCATTGTATTAAATGACGATTCAAAAGTGTTATATGTAACCTACTTGAATAAATAAATATTTGAATTTGAATTTGAATTCAATTACTTACCAAAATGTTTTATTGACTTCACCTAACAAAGAATAAAGATTTAATAAAAAATCGTGGTTAGTGAGAATATTTTTATATATCTTAATTATAGTACTTAATGAGGTAGGATTTTATACTCGCTTTCTGGGACAATAAGTATCATATTTGTAAGTAAATTTAAGCCCGGTTCCAATATATTTGAAAAACAACCCGTTTTTTTTACGGATAGTAATAAATTATACGAGGCGTAAGCTAAAACCGTTCCAGACTCGTAGTCAGTTGGAGAAAAAAAAGTTGTCCTTTGACACATTACGAATCGTAAAATATTGGAATTATTTAATTAGTCATATTAATACCACAAAATAAAAATAACGGTTGAATTTCTGGTCGGTAGGTAAACCTGATAGCTTCAAATTTGTATCCATTTTCACGATCCAGAAGTGTGACTCGTAATCTACATATAAAAAATATTGTAGTGACGTACGTCTAATGGCCAGGTGATTTTAAAATTTCATTAATTAATTAGTTCTAAAGTGTTTTAGCTATTAAAACAGTGTTTATTTTACTGCATCCTATACAAATATGCAGTGGTATCGTTTGCAAGAAGTTAACTGGTGAAATACTTGGATTTCGAGCAAGTTATGTTCAGCCGACCGGCTGTCAAAGTGAACAACAACAAATTCGAAAGAACAACGGATTTTACCGGGGGAGTATTGTTTCCTTAATTATTTCTCGCACTCAACCACTAATGCATTAAAACTGTAAAGAACTTTATTAAATTGTACCCAAATCAATGTTGATTGGAGATTATAGTTCGTTAGTAACATTATTTGACGTTAACTTGCTAGTCACAACTTGTACCTGTTTCTGATTAAACCTACTAAACTCCACAAATCATAACAATAAAAACAATTTGCTTGCAGTTCTGTTGCAATTAATTGGAGAATCTGAATTGTTGCATAAAGGTACACAAATTTGAAAACACATAATCGTTTTGTGAACCACCTACCTACCTTCTTTTTCTAATAACTGCCCTGTTATTTTCACTCTCAAGGAGTACAGTAAATAATGATCTGTATTTTTGGGTTGTTCATTTGTTTTGGAAATTCGAAGTAATTTCCTTTTACAAAAGTAAATTACAAAAATAAATCTCAAAAAGTTGTATTGATTAAATCTATTAATTACTCACAAGTTTTACTGAAATTATCTTATCATTATTCAAACACAATTCTTGTAAATCATTTCAGATATGAGTACTACCTCATACTCAAAAATCATGACTAGAAAAGCAACTGCACGTGACTTGGAACTTAAGCTAAGACGGGCTCTAGAGGAAATACAAGAATTGAAGAAGGATAACGACCAGCTCCTCTACGAACGTGAAGAAAATGAAAAAGAATCTCTGGCAATTATAACCCATAACACTCAACTCAAAAGTGAACTAGTGGAGCTTCATGCCCATTTGGGAAACACACTAAATCAACGAGACCAACTTCTTGAAACAGTCAGAAACTTCGATCAGTGCTCAGAAACCTACGAGCGGACTCTGGAGCGTATCCATGAGCTTGAGGTGGCTTTGCGTGAGGCCAACAGGACCATCCAAGATTTTGAAGATAGCAAAAGGTGCGAAGAATTCTTACAAACTCAAAGCCTCTACGAAGAGTTGGTTCGGTCACCTGCTGGGCATATCATCACTGCTAGTCAAAATTCAAATTGTGAGAATAGTGTAATTAATACAAATAGTAGAAAGAAAATCCGTAAATATATAAAAATTAATAAGTATATTAAGAAAACTCAAAAATTAATTAAGCGTCAAAAATGTCAATATCTAAATATTAAATTGAGAAAGCAACGTCTTGATTTATTTGATAGCATTGAATTGTATAGTAAAAAACTTGATCAAAGTAGGCTGAAGTACGAAACAGACATAAAAGCATTGCAGGCTGACATTTTGCAACTGCATAAGTCACTTGATAGTATGACAGGCAAATATAAGGCTGCCCAGGTACAAATCAGTGAACATATTGTAGCTACCAGCTGTCTTGTTCACCAATGCAGCAGTAACTCAGTTGCTGGTTCTTCAGATCAGTCTTTGGTTTCCACCATCCCAGAAATGATAAAACCATGCACATTATTACCTAACTGTAATAATAATGTGCTGCTGTACTCAGATAAAATAGGAGTTGGTTACGGGCCACTTTTAAACAAAAAATTAAATTGTAAATTATTAAATCACTGCATGCCAGATTGTTCTCTTGATCAAATATGTCAAAAAGTTGTTAATAGTGACCATAATGAGAATTCAGTTGTTATCCTAATGTTAGGAAATGGGCTGAATATTTGTAAAAAAGACATTCTTAAAAACTTTTCCATACTGATAGGATTAGATGTGAAAAAAATTATTTTATGTGCATTACCATATTCTGAATACTATACAACTGACCAAAATAATAGTATTCATTTATTGAATACTTTAATTTATAATTTAACATATAGTCATAGCGACAAGTGTGTCTTTTTTGACACAAATAAATTTATTAATAATAAGTTAATTTTGACTGGCAAAACTTTTTCTTTGCCTTATAAAATAAAAAGGGAACTAGCTACATTGTTAGCATATAATGTTAATATTTTTTTTACAAAGACTTTGGAACTTATTCCAAATAATTTAAATTCCAATCTCAGACAATAGAGGACAACTCTTGCAATAAATTAACAAAGGATAAGCCCTATTATCTTAACATTGTACATCAAAATATTCAGGGTCTTTCCGGCAAAGAACTAGAATTAGAGTTATTTTTAAATGAAAAAAATATCCATGTGCTATGTATCACTGAACATTGGTTGAGACACCATGAAATGATTTTGAATATTGAAAATTTTAAAGTTAGTAGTTCCTTTTCAAGAAAGCTTGCTATTAGAGGTGGCTCACTGATCTTAATAAATAAATCAATTAAATTCAAAGAACGCAAAGACATTGTGTCACTCTCATTGGAACGTACTATTGAACTTGCATGTGCAGAGCTGGAACAGTACATAATATTAAGTGTTTATAGGCCTCCATCTAGTAATTACGTTTTATTTGAGTCTATAATGGAAGAAGCCTTGAGAAAAATTTGCGATTCGAATAAAAAAGTTGTTGTATGTGGAGATTTTAACATTAATATATTAGACACCTCCCAAAACTCTAGTAGGTTTCAGAATCTTTTTCAATCATTTAATTTATATAATCTTTTTAATGAACCTACACGAGTTACCCCCACTTCGGCCTCATGCATTGACAATATTTTTAGTAACTGTAGTGCAATGGAAAAATCCATCATACATTTTATTAACTCGGATCATAGTGGTCAGATAGCTGCATTCGAACACCATAATGTATCAAAACCTTCACTTGTTGTTTGTAGACCTATTACCACGAGACGTGTCGAAAAGTTTAAAATTAACATTTTTAATAAAGTACCTCTAATTAAATTTGATTCTGCAAGTAGTGTTGATTGTTTATATGAAAAGTTGTTTTATGTAGTTAATAATGAATTCAACGATGTTTTTACTAAAAAAAACATAAAAATCAACACATCCAAAACTAAATTCAGTGATTGGGCCACACTAGGCATACTGAAAAGTAGACGCAGACTTTTCGAACTGTACGAAATAAAAGCGCATTCTAATGACCCATTAATTATAGAATATGTTAGAAATTATTCAAAGTTATTCAAAAAGATATGCGCTATTGCAAAGTCCAACTTTTTGAAGACAAAATACTGAGAGCCACAAATAAAAGCAAAGCTACATGGCAAATAATTAATAAAGAGACTTGTAATAATAAAACACAAGATCACAAGTTTTCTCTTAAAGTCAATGACGTCACTCTTAATTCTGATACGGAAGTGGCAATGGCATTTGAAACATTCTTTTCGAATGTACCGATTGCGACAACATGTGGATTACCCTCAAACCCATATCTTGCAAATACCCTCCTTAAAACTCATGTGGATGAGTGTAAAATTCCATTTCGCTTTGAGTATATTAACTTTCAGGATGTTATCAAGGCTTTTAAGGAGTTAAATATGAAAAAGACTGAAGATTTGTGGGGACTCTCGACAGATATACTAAAACATATAATAAACTGTACTGCCCCACACTTAGTCTTAATATTTAATAAATGCATTGATGATGGTATTTTTCCAAACTTAATGAAATTTAGCAAAATTATACCATTATTCAAATCGGGCGATAAAAGTAATCCATCAAATTTTAGACCAATATCAATTTTACCTGCATTCAGTAAAATTTTTGAAAAAATTATGTTCCAGCAGCTGTTGTCCCATTTTTCAATTAACAACTTAATGCATAAAAATCAATATGGATTTTCAAAAGGCAAATCCACAACTGATGCAGGAGTAGCACTCATTAAGCATGTGTTTGATGCGTGGGAGAGCAGACGAGATGCGGTTGGGGTTTTCTGCGATTTATCAAAGGCGTTTGATTGCGTTGATCATCAAACGCTGATAATGAAGCTACAGCATTATGGTGTTTCGAAAAATTCATTAAGTTTGATTCTGTCATATCTATCGGACAGAACACAGAAAGTCAATGTAAATGGAGTCAATTCATCCGGTACCCTTTTAAGCATGGGAGTTCCCCAAGGCTCCATATTAGGACCTTTGCTTTTTTTGATATACGTAAATGATCTCCCTTTTTTTACGAAAAACTTGTGTGATACAGTTTTATTTGCGGATGATACATCGTTAATTTTTAAAATTAATCGACAGCAACAAAATTTTGATGATGTTAATAATGCCCTCTCTAAAGTTACACAATGGTTTGGAACAAACAATCTATCACTTAATGCCAAGAAAACCAAATGTGTAAAGTTCTCAATGCCCAATGTGAGACAAGTTAATGCTGTGATTAAAATGAGTGATGAGCCTATAGAGGTTATCAACTCGACAGTATTCCTTGGCGTCACTTTGGACTCTAAGCTTCAATGGTATCCTCACATAGTTACTCTGGCGGCAAGACTTAGCTCAGCCGCGTATGCAGTGAGGAAAATAAGGGATTTGACTGATGTGGAAACAGCTAGATTGGTTTATTTTAGCTATTTTCACAGCGTAATGTCTTATGGTCTGCTCCTATGGGGGTCTGCAGCCGATATTGAGACTATTTTTGTCCTACAGAAGAGGGCTATAAGATCTATCTACAGGCTTGGACCACGTGACTCGCTGCGAATGCGATTTAAGGAGATAAACATCTTAACAGTCGCATCACAATATATTCTCGACTGTGTAATGCATGTTCACAAAAATTTGAACATCCTTCCTAAAAAATCTGATGTACATAGCTTTAATACCAGGAATAAACATAAGCTTGCTGTTCCAAATCGTAGACTCCACAAAACTGGTAATTCATTTATTGGATAAAGCATAACATTGTTTAATAAATTGCCGCAAATTCTTGTTGACTTACCTATACACAAGTTTAAGTTACAGATAAAAAAATTACTTATAAAGAAGGGCTATTATAAAGTAGATGATTTCCTTAACGATAAAGATATATGGCCTAACACTATTTAACTTGCCTGCACATGTTATTAAATATGTATTTATTTTTCTTTTCTTAAAATTTAATTTCGTTGACATCATGATAATGCAATCTTTTATTCTACATAATGACATTGATATTGTTAAAAATATCTATTATGGACATAAAATGTATATTTGTGAATTATGTATAATTATGAACTAGGTATAATAGATTTATTTCTTTTTTTTTTAAATCTAAATCAAAATGTAGGTTACTACTTCGTGCACCAGGTCCTATAGTTGTTTGATGAATTTAATTTAGATAATAAATACTTAAAAATTATGGGGAGATGGAATAGTCATGCTCACTAAAATGTCACTGGGGTGGTGGCGCTATGTGGCGGGTCGTTACATTCCCTACAATATGGTTGAGTGAAGCGATGGCTGGCACATACGTCATGCTTGTGAACAGGTGCCACCTTTGGGGACTGGTCTGCTCCAGCTTACCTCTCGAAAGTAAAAACTTACTTGAGTACTTATTTGTTTCATCACTCATCAAAACCAAAACTATATGACTTGGTCCAAAGTGAGCTACACATAGCAATAAGTTAGATACTGATACTGTAAATGATCTGCTGAGTTTCTTACCGGTGTCTTCTCGGTAGATATAGGTTCCGAACCGGAAGTAGAATCACTTTGCATTGTATTCAATGACGATTCAAAAGTGTTATATGTAACCTACTTGAATAAATAAATATTTGAGTTTGAGTTTGAGTTTGAGTATTTGGTTTGATGTAAGCCATCTATGACTGAAGACTGTCAAGTTTTTCTCTATTCTCACTCGTCACTCATCAAGGTACTGCCGGAAGACCAGCGCTGCAGTGGTATCCTAGGTATATATGTAATATCATACCACTGTGGCTTATCCTGAGGCAGGCACCTACTGACCACTCTGTACATTTTCGAAGTGAACTCTAACCTGTCTGTAACTATAACCTTTTCTATTTTTGTATTTTCTTTTCTGTTTTTTCTGTATGTATCCGTGTATAAATGGTCAATAAATGTCCTTTCTTTCTTTCTTCTTTTCTAGATTGATTTTATATGGCCCGCTTACTAACGCCCGGTTCCAATATGTGAAAAAATAATAATAATAATAATAAATATCATTTATTTATTATTATTATTATTATTATTATATATGTGTAAAAATATCTGTTCTAGTTACGGTTTGTAATAATTTGTACGAGGCGTAAGCTAAAACCGACCGAGGGACGACTGATGACAGCTGATATGGAAATTAAACTATGGAACGGTATTAAACACTCGTAGTCGGTTGGAAAAATACGGATAGTCATTTTTGACATATTACTAATGGTAAAATATTGGAACCGGGCATGAAGCAAACTCTTCTTAGTGTTTTTGAACCTTTGGATATAGCCTGTCATATTTTTGTTTTTGTTTTCTTTAAGTTTTATTAGTTTTAGCATGTAGACCTGTATTATGTAAGACTTTATTAACGTAATGTGATATTGTGCAATAAATAATTTGAATTTGATATTGACTGTAGGTATATAGGACTTTGTTATGAAGCACTTCATTTTTCATTTTGCCGTCTGTCAAAGCCCCTTGAACCCACCGTACGCGTAAGTACTGTTCAGGTTTGTACGTGAAATAAAACATCTACAATAAGCCACTCCTACCACATCCTGAGTTACTTACTAGAACAAAATTGTTATATTCTCATCATATTTGTATCATATGATGAGAATATAACAATTTTGGATAGGTCAACCAGAAATACAATGTATGGGAATGAGAAATTGTTTTATTTATATGAATTACATCAGTATTGTTTAAAAATAGTTGGAATAAAACAAATGAGCAACCTCCTATGAATTGAATGCGTAAATAAACTGCAAAATGTTGTGAGAACCACATTTTATTAGACTGAGCGCTGCTGCGAGTTAAATATGGTACTGTAGCAGTATAATTGAACCCAATTGGCCTTCTCAGCTTTTATTTTAGTGTTTTTTATGACGTGAAAAATTGCAATGTTAAAAAACAATTACTTTTTTTTCTTTTTTATAATTGATCATTTCTCAGGATTCATTACATCCTGTATATCTTGGTGCAAAATTATGTAAAATATTAATTTTTAGATAGTAAAACTGCAGAGTTTTTTTACCGGTATCTTCTATTTGCTGCTATAGCTACTAACTGCTATTGGTTTATATACTTAAATATAAATATTGGACAACATCACATACATTGCTCCGATTCTGTGGTAAGTAGCTTAAGCACTTGTGTTACAGAAATCAGAAACAACGACGGTAACACAACACCTAGACCGGACACAAAATATAAAAGTTCGTTACCCATATTGACCCGACCGGGGATCGAACCCGGGACCTCAGAGATGGGGCGACGCCAAAGTCCGGGCCGCTCGTCTCTCGGCGTAGATATAGACGATTGAGTATTATTACTGACGTAATTTATAATGAATAAAAGATTTAAGATTCCGATTCACCGATCTGGATTGAAAGATTGCATATCCTAGTTAGTCTACACTCGTTGGTATTTTTACCACCCTTATGCCGCGGTAATAAGAATGAATATAAAAATTATTTGACGGTACTTAATCCTATGTCCAGTTTCATTCATGTCGTTTCTTTGTATTCCTGTGTCCCGATAGACGTTGAACACGTGTCGGGAATCGAAGGAAGCAACACAATCCGCACACAACTGTTACGTATTACAGGGGATATAGTTTAGGAGCTACCGACACCTGTGATGTGACTATCGTATCCTGCCTGGATTGTTTACAAAAAACATGCCTGATCATTCATTGTGGTTTTCAAACTCGTATATTATAGTAACGTATCGTTTGATATAAAAACAAAACGCTCTCCTTGCAAAACCCAAGAGATAATGTTGTTTCTTATGGCCCTAAGACTCCCCAGGTTCGATTCCCGGTGCAAACTACCAAAAATACAACGCTCATTTAAATATGAAGTACCTAAATGTATATTTCTGTTTTTTCTATGGTCCTTGCGAAATGAATTAAATTTAACGAAAAAAAAAATCTCGCCTTAGCTTTCCTTTTGAAAACATTTAAAATAATCTCAAATTAAATTATAAAAAATTAAATCTGGTTATTTATATTAGCCTTAAAGCCATTAATTAAAATCCGTTGCCTGGTTGCTTAAAAGAAAGGTCTTAATTAATACATTTGGCTACCTCCGCAGCTGGGAGACGAGTGGGCCGAACGTTTACATCTTCTCTCGCCATCTCTGAAGTCCCAGGTTCAAATCCCGGTGCAAACTACCAAAAAATCAACGCACATTTAAATATGAAGTATTTTAACATTTATATTGCCTTTGCTTGCGTGCATCTGATAAATATTATATTAAGTGATTATTCAGTACACGGATTTTAGTTTTGAACTTATAATATGTTATGCAACTCTTGAAACTTGATAAATAATGTATTTCACCCGTACAAGTTTATCTGCTAGTTTTTTTCTCCTTTTTGACGAACGTCACCCGATAACACACATCTTGCACTAAAAATATATTAGAGTTATATGTTTATGTATTATAATTTTAATTAAATAATCGAATAAATTCTTGACTTGTAACGTATGCTCGATGTTCCCCATAATCCAAGCATCGCTAGCTCTTAGCCTACAGTATTACAGGGGATAACTTTCACGCGCAATACGGATCACGGATTTCATTCTCTCGACAGATCATCGGCCATTGTGTTGTGACAAAGCTCGCAAGTACCCACATCTTCCTGAGATCTATCCTACTAATAAAAATAAATCATTTATTTCAGACATTTACAGTCCATACTGTTTAGTAACGACGTATCGTTCCCGCTTGATTAGAAGAAGAAGAAGAAAATATCTTTATTTATGTAAGCTTTACAAAAGCACTTATGAATTGTCAGTACAAATTAAGTATTCTACCGCCGTGTTTGGAATGTTGATCATCTCTCTTTATGGAATCAATTAAAACTTTCTATAATTTTTTAGCAGCAAACTATGAACCCTTTATCAGATCACATAAGTTAAATGTAACTTTTAGTTGATAATACTAACACTTTTTATTATTATTTACATCACTTTAAAAAACTGTTCTATGGGTCACGAAAAATAAACTCACGCCATTATTACTGAAACATTAACAAATATTAGTAAAGTGAATGAACGGAGAATTAAAAACATTTTTCTTTCTCGAGCTTAAAGCGGATATTATAAATATTTTAAAAACAAAGATTAGGCAAACTTTTTAAGAGGTTATTTTCATTTTCCGTAGACTTACTTCCTTTATAAGGGTCAGGTTACACTGTGATCAACCATTTTGTCGTTTCAGCTTTCACGCGTACCTACCCTACTAGGACCCGCAATACGTCAAATATCTCGCATTAGATGACAAATGTTTTAATCCCGTTGATTGGCTGATAGCACACTGCACTCATTCTTTTAGCCAATCTGCAGCTGAATATACTCGCGTGGCGCTTTTTAAGCAGAGTAGGAAAATCCTATACTAACTTCTTTATCATAGTAGGTCCAATCTTTAATTTGAGTTCCATCAGTCGAAAATCTCAGAACATTTATACAAACTTGCATCCTCTACTTTATCCCCTTAGGCATGGAATCCTTTTTTAGGGAATGTCTACGTCATAGTAGCTTTAGTCATGTCAAGTCTCGGCCCGATAGGTTCAAAATTGACAAAGATTCATACAAAATTTCATCCGCTATTTTATCCCCTTGGGGGTAGAATTGATCAAAATATTTTCTTAGTCATAACATCTACCTGCATGCAAAATTTCAGCCCGATCCGTCCAGTGGTTTGGGCTTTGCATTGGTAGATCACTATTTCAGTCAGTCATCTTTGAGTTACTTAAACAGTTAAAAATATTACTATGTTGACTTCATTTGCAAAGAATTCTAATCAATGTCGTAAAATAGGTCTAATCGATTTCTGACAAATTGTACTCGATTTGTGTAAAATGCGATTTCAAAATGTTTGGATATTATTAAAAGCCAGTTTCTTGAAAAGCAACTAGTAGAAAACCTTTGAAAGCATTCTTGTTTTGAGAGGTTTTTAAAAATATCTCAATTGACTAACCAGCGAATATTTATTGGCTAGTATATAACCTTTATATTATAAACAGACTCCATAAAAAATGCATGCATTACTAGCACAAAACTTACTAAGCAATTTACGAGTGAGTAGGTACGTAAACAGTTCGTTCATATCTTCTCCCGCTGTCGATCCGATGAAAAAGCAATTTCTTTGCCAGTTTATGGTCGATGCAATTGAAAAAGAAATAAAATATAGCCATTGCAGTCACATAATTCTGCTGGGTGGTGGTGCAATGAACCGCCGGGTGAGGCCATCAGCGACAATAGCCTTTCGCGTCAGACGAAAAATATAAACGTTTTTCAATGGAAATTAAGTGTCTATTCAGTCAAAATTCAATTTCTTTGGTGAAGTGTGACATTGAGCGATTTGGAAACATAATAAATGTCAGACATCAGACAAGCGGCTTAGAGTGCAAAGTTCCCCATAAAGAGAAATCTTCAGAATTTTGTGTCCGTATTTAATTTTGATGAAACAGAAAATTTCCATCTCCTCACGTAGTTTGAAATATGAACCCACAACCTAGTTATTAGGTATTTAATGAGTGATTCTACATCACTCCTGATCTGTGTAAACAATTCTAAAGTGATGCTTATATAATGTTAATGATTTTGGAATTTAATCTTGTTCTTTTTAATTAAGTGCAAGCTTTTGTCGTTCAATTTTCATATTATTACATCTACCTATGGATAGTGCTCTATGCTAGGTGTGTTTTAAACTGATTGATAAGTATTAGTGTTGTTTTTTTTTATTGACCTCATCCCACCTGATGTGAAGTGGTAATGAGGTCCTAGCTTAAGGGCGACAAGTATAGGATAATAAATCTGTTACAGGACTTGTCGCTCTTACCTTGAAGGCTTGACCCCTGCTACTAATGCAGCACCCCTAAGAGTTTTGGAAACCTTGCTCACACGCAGGAACACAACAACACAAAAGTGATTGTTATTTGGCTGCGGTCTTCTGTAAGGTGGAGGTATTTCACTAGTCGTGCTGCTCCAGTTCGAGCGATAAATCGCTATGCCCCTCTTATCTTATCTATATCCATAAAAAGATTTGAATATTGCCTATTGACTGCTTACTGATCGGCCTGTAGTATATTAGTTGCAGGAATATTACAGGATCGAAGACAAATCTTGGTATTGGAATAGATTTTTGATTCTTTATGAAATGATCACGCCATACTATAGAACTTATTTAGTCAAAAGGTTTATTCTTGTAATAACCCCCTTTCCCCTTTGGACCTTATGCGTCAAAGGACAGTCGCTGAACAACACCAGATATAAATTAAAATTCACCAATCTAATTTCCAATGCAATAGTGACCAAGCGCAGGTAGTTGTAACTTCCCTTCCACACCACCCTGAACGAAAGCTAGAATGTAACTTGCAGTTGAATAACTGGCTAAGCCATCTGTATTAAAAAATATGCATTTCCGCATCAGAGCGCACAGGTACGGTGGTGCCCGAGCACGACCTCAGCTATTTTGTTCCAAATAAATAAAGTCTCTTACAAGTTTGATAATGGTTTTATATTGAAGTTAGAAATTCCTAAAAGGGTTTACCCGTAGGGACGGTAGACGCCTATAAATGTATTAAATTAATTATTTTGATCGAATATTTATAATATAAAAAATATGAGACGTGCATTTTTTTCTTTTTGTAACGTAAACTAAAGTTTCCTAGGATAAGCGTTAAAATTTAGCGCAACGTTACTTCTTTGCTCGGTTTTTACGCATTAGTAACACAGGTCAACAATAATTTTGTTGCACGCAAACTAATTGCTGTTTTAAACTAAAACCGGCGTAGGAAAGCCGAATCTGGCAATAAAATACGTCTATCACCTATAGTTTCTGAGATATTTCCCTTCAAAATCTTAAAAACTGCCTTTTTGCGTCTACTTTAAACAGATTTAACTAAGAAGCTTAAAATAATTATTTAAATAATTATTTTAAGCTATTTTAAATATATGCCAAAGGAAGCAAAGACCTTTGCCATGAAATTCATATTAGATTTATTTATAAATTTAGTTTAATTGAGAAAATATTTAAGTTGTCCTCAGCGGTGTTATTTTTCATACAATTTATTAGTAGCATTCTATATGGAAAAAATGCTGTAGTTAGAATCAAGAATTACTTCACAAATAATAATGCTAGACTGATATATAGCATCATCGTGAATTGTCATGGCGACAGTAAGTGACACTGTCATTGATTGAGTTCATCTATTAAACAATTTTAAGGCACCCATAAATGATAAAATGGTGAAAAAGTGTTGCATTTATACTTTGTCAAAGTGAGTCGTACAGTGGTTGCAATATATCGTTCCACAGGTAAGCTCAAAATAACCTTACTGTAAATCTTACCACTAGGGTGTCCATAATTCTTGTAATATTTCAATTTTGTGCTTTAGTTAGTTCCTCACTGTTGTACATTTATTTATAGTTTCCCAAAAAATTAAGATATGCGACAAAAATCAACAGTGTCATCGCAAGTTAGACTTTTTACAGAATTCCCAATACCACATATATGAAATTATATTTCAAATACGAGAAGTATTTGTTTATTTTTTAATATTCAATTATAAAATTTACTTGCTCGAAACTGTCTACAGACCATGGTAAAATACCTAAAATTATTGAATTTCGTTTTTTTATGCAAGATTACTATAAATTTCGAGGTGTTAGAAAAAAAATAAAACTAGATTCATGTACAGCAGATAAATAGCTACAATAACCGTCGACTCGCTTTAAAGCAACATGCAAAACATACAATTTTGTTGCCTTGTGTAATTTCAAAGAATTCTTTACTAACGGAGGCGCGCCGACACGCAACGATAGGAGACCTGATTAGGATATGTAAAAGAAAATAATTTGGTAGAGGATATATTAAAGAAAAAAATGGGCTTAATAAAAAATATTGGAAATAAGTTGAACACGTATTATAGATAAGTGAACTAGTATTTAAGATAACTTTGGGATCGAACTCTCCAATTCCCCGACTCTGCAAACTTATAAATAACTATAGTGACGTTCTTGACTTTAACTTTGACCCACTCGGTACAATCCTCAAGGAGGTTTCGTGCAGTTAACACTATGCAGTAGATATAGTGCTTTCATTTAGTCTTATATTATCTTAATTAATAACTGCCTACTCGAAAACTTAAAAAGTTGTATTTACCTGTAATTGATGGTAACATCACTACTGGTATTATTGTATGTATAGTTTGTAAGTAATATTGTTATTAAACGTTGGTAAATCTTAAAATAAATAAATAAATAAGATGTGAATCTGTTATTAAAGAGGAAGCTTATACAGTAGACGCTGTTTCGTTAACATCGACCCTCCACCTCCTATTGTTCAACGCAAATACCACTGTTCTTTGATGCGTTGTATAACGGTACGGTATTTTTTATAAATTTATTAACAAAATAAATTGCAATGACAACGTATTTTTTCCTAACTGACGGACTGAATAAAGTCATATTTTTTTCTAAGTCATCCTTCCTGTATATTTTTAAGAAACAACCTCAGCTTGTTAATCCTACTTCAAAATACAGATCACTAGCTTTTGCCAATTTATTTATTACTAGCGGTACCGGCGAACTTCGTTTCGCCTTAGAGGATTTTCCCGCCCAATTTTACCAAGGATCCCTAATTTTGTAGCCTATATCAAATTGGAAGAATGTAGCATTCTATTGGTGAAAGAATTTTTTTGAATCGGCCCAGTACTTTTTAAGCCTATTCATTACAAACATACAAACATACAAAAATCGAAACAAATCTTTCCTCTTTATAATATTAGTATGATACAAAAATATGTACAAATTTTTCCTCTTTATAATATAGTATGATATATGTCAGATGTTTGACCATCTTCAAGCTGACTTCAAATTGTAGGTCCGTGTCCAATAAGTTGGGCGAGTGGCCACACCGTTTAAACTTTAAGCTAAGTGACGGAACTTTACCATAATATAATATATATTAATACAGTACGGGTGTGCAACGACATTATATAAATTGTTCTATGGTAAGTTGCTAAAGCATTTCTGTTACAGAAATCAGACTTTGCCATAATACCCAGATCCGAAGCAGTATAGAAAACTTCGTTTTCCATATTGACTCGACCGGGTTTCAAATTTGGGTCCTTTGTCGTGTCGTGGGTCGCGATCGTAATTAAAAAAAAACTTTGTTATTAATTTAAGAACAAGCACATACAATAAACATTAAACTAAATACATTAATAACTAAAAATTACCAGGGCCTCCCAAACTCGGCTAAGGCTGTATGTTGGGACACCAGATTAAATTAAACGAACTTATTTATTTTGATACTTAGTACAAATGCATGTCTTATAATATATGTAATTGTATGGTGAATTATTGTATATGTGTATATGCGTGTGAGTGTGTATGTATGTATGGCACTGTGCAAGTCGTAACCTATCTCTATCGTAGCCTATCTGTTAGTAAGATTCAATATCGTCGTAATAGTATTTTAAGAGAGGTAGGGCATAGCGATTTGTTATTTTAACTGTTTGTTTCTAGTTTCCGGACTGCAGTAACATTTACATTGCGTCTTTGGTGAAGTAAATTAACTCAGATCGAATTGAAGAGGCTTTTAAACGAAAAGTTAGGACATACTTTGACGCCCATGATAAAGTTTAATTGACCGCCATTCTGTTGGTGAAACCATTTGGCTCCGAAACTTGGAGGTCATGGGTTCGAATATATTAGCACGTAGGACTATTTTTCGCAAGTTGACGCTCGAAGCAAAGAATTAACACTTTTACTGGTCACCTGCTAAGTGGCATCAGAATAAATTAAAATGGTATCTAATCCTTGTATAAAAATATTTACCTTTTACGGAAATTCCTAAAAATAGTAAAAATTCAAGGCAAAGGTATAATAGGGTGATATTATTGTATTTATTCTGATATATACTTGTTCTGCAGATTTCTCAGTAAGTACATTAATTAATTGAGGGACCCAGATACACCGCCATAAATCTGTAATTTCATTTTCTTCTGTTTTGGAAATTTCGTTAAATATTAATTAAGTTCTTAAAATTGAGATCTAAGAGATAAAACTTTTCGGGATTTAGGCTTTGCAAATGCTAGCGTTTGGCTTAGTTATAATTATCGTTTAAGAAAGTCAAGGCAAAGCCTTAAATTTTTACTTTTTTAACTAATTTCCTAAAAAGTGTAATTTTATTTTACAAGGATTTAAAAAGTGGGCTCTCCATCCAGATGCCTGCCAAATACTTTTCTATCAAAATGTAGGTAACGTAAATTTTTTGATAACATACCATTTCTATATGAGGAGACCCAGGACAGAACTCTGTAGAATACCAAACTTGACGTCCACTCGCCGGAGGACTCCGTCTTCAGCCATGGAGTCAACTTTCCTGTTGACCTGGTCAACGGTCACTTACGGTATCATAAAAGACACCGAAGGTAATTAAGAGGACGCCATGTTACTTCAGAGCAAAATTGTAGAGTTGAGGATGAATCCAAAAATATAGCCAGTACTATCGCACTCTTCCTTCAAGGCTCATAGACTAGCCCCTTCAACGACAGGGCATCCATCGCCAAGGGAGCATCCGGGCATCAAATCTTCTGCTTCCAAATGATAGGACAGGAATCAAATTTGTTCGATATCAAAATCGATGCATGCCACTTGAGGGATCTAATGGTAATTGATTTTGGAGGCGATCATCCTTTCAAAGTGCTTTTTTTATAATAGCGCAGTATATTGGCTCCTCCCAGCCAGATGGTAAGCAAGAGAGAACCCACATCGCGATGACAACGGATTTGATACCGAAATATCCTATCCGTTAGCATCGCCATACTGGCCCGCAAGATGTTTCTTCACGTTAACCTCCTCATCATAGTGCTAACCGACCTCATCAAACAAGGTGATAGGTCATAGAAAACCAGTTACCTGGATGGGGATTTTAGCCTGGCTCTTGGTGGCAAAGTTGACTGAAGACCGCACAAATGTATCTTATTTTTTGAGGTTTTAATATTATATGTATTGCGCAAAATATAATAACAAAAACATTTTGAACTTATTCCTTTAATATGAAAAGGAGAACGAAAACTTGAAAACTTTCTTTCAATATCACAGTCGTCCTCAAAATGGAGAATTAATGAATAAAAACGCCAGACACTCCAGCTGCAGAGTTCAATGCCACCAAACTTTAGCGTAAGCGTCTTTACATTCCTCTAATGGATATTTGCAATTTGAGACCGTTGTTTTCGAAGGTTCTCACTCAAAATAAGTCAGATCTTCTTTAACATTTTCGGTATTCCATAAGAACTTTCGGTTTTGATGGAATTGGGAAAAGGAAAACTGTATAAGAGTAGAGTTACTTGTTTTAATTGTCTGTTGTAACGATTATTCATAACTGTGGGAAGGGCCTCGCTTTACCTAAGTGTACCACATTGTCCGATACCGGGTGATCCCAGAAAAAGGCAAACCTGCAAAAGTATTCTCGTTCAGGCCTTTAGTGGGTCCTACAGTTTATAGGACTTTACAACTATCAGAAATTCGGAAGTGACAATTATTTCTTTCGCTACTCGTGAGAATGCAATGAATTTGTTAAAGTTGGTAAGCAAATCAGAATGGCGCCGATGTTTCTGGCCGTGACGTCATGTTACGTCATGTTTCCCGGTGGAGCCAAAATGGGACATCTGGGAGTCGGTTCCTACGGTGAAAAGGGAAGGATGTGATGCCAGAACCACTTGTTTCAGGTTTTGATCGGAAGCCCCTAAATTTCTTTAGCAATAATAAATAGCATGTCCCAACTAAATTATTGCAAAAACTATAAAACAGATTGGCACCTACATACCTTAGTTGAGATTTTTATCTAAAATGCTAAGATTTTGACGTGACAACGTCTAATGACTCGATACTACAGGCTGCACGCACGAAAAAGATGACGT
This sequence comes from Glyphodes pyloalis, assembly GCA_037074685.1. Lineage (NCBI taxonomy): Eukaryota > Metazoa > Arthropoda > Insecta > Lepidoptera > Crambidae > Glyphodes > Glyphodes pyloalis. The sequence continues at coordinate 721,025 of JAYKKO010000052.1, forward strand.
CATTGCCCGTTGCGCTCATTGTCGCGTTCCGCAAGCGATAGCGCAACACGACGAAAGAGAGGCATGATCGGCTCAGCGTAGTCACGTCAAACTACCGTAAATTGACTTTACAGACAACCAATTCTTTTCTCATGATGAGTTTGGCGTCTGGTACTCGTATTGCAAGGGAAGCCTTCGTAATACAGCAATAGTGATGTAAAACCACTTGTTTCTAGGTTTCCATTATGCTCACTCTAATTAAACAGAAACAACTTTAAAATAAGTTCGCGATACGTGATGTTCTCCGATAAATAAATCGAGCGCGTCAAAGCAAGTTTTAAAAAGCAATTTACAAATGTCTGCCAGTAGCATTCCTATAAGATTTCCCCTGGGAAAGGTTCTCCTGATGGATTCACTCCTATCAGCTTTGTACATGCCTAATGGAGTTGCATCTAGTGATGCACACACCACTTTACATGATAAGTTTATCGATAACTGATACCAAATGGGGTTTGTCTGTAGATAATAGAACGATTTATTTTTGTACTTTCGGGAATTTTATTATATCTAGGTACTTATGCTATTTTTGGCTACTGTATTATTAAGTCATGATTTCTACTTACTGAAGAGGAGGCGATTATTCAATTAAGTTGAGTGTTTTTAAAGCTAAATTTAGATTTGAAAGGTAAATCCTATGCTCTTAGTACCTAGCGAAATAAAAATGTTTTTGATACTTTTATTCATTAAAAGGGCTTAGTTTTTTGCTTTAATTTGTTAAAATGCGTGTATAAGAACTATTTTGGTTGCATAAAGCTTTTACTAACATGCCTTAGTGTGGGATGCGATATGTGTAGACACACTGGCACCGTCACATCTCCCAGGGACAATTAGGAGCGCTGGCGCAGCAGCAGAGGCGGCTGAAAAACTGAAAAGCACAAAATATAAAGATATTAAAGAAAATTTTAATTTTGTCGCTTTTGGAGTGGAAACTCTAGGTCCGTGGGGTCCAACCGCATTGTCTTTTTTTAAAGATATTTCAAAAAGACTTATCAACGTTACAGGAGACCGAAAGGCAGGTTGCTACCTCGCCCAGCGTCTTTCAATCGCCATTCAGCGAGGTAATGTAGCCAGCATTGTGGGTACCTTACCACAGGGACCATCTTTGTTTATTTAAAATATTTTTTATTTATTTTAGTTTGAATATTTTGTAAGTTAGTGTTATCTAAGTTTATTTGTTTGGTTTTTGTAATAAATTGTATATACCAGTAAGTTATACATTATACTCACAAAGTAATATACATTAATTAAAATAATTATGAATCATTTGAATCGCCAAAGAGAACGCCTGGTATCCAACACCTTTGATAGTGATCCGATTGTGGGTACGATCCATGGGAACTTACATTCTGTCATCGATTCCCTAACTTTTTTCTAGCAAACAAAATTTACTTTTCGGGATTTCTACAATTTTTATAGTGCTTCATGCTGCACTGGTGAACTTTAATGAAATAGATAAATGTAATCATTCTGATTTCTGCAACACAAGTGCTTAAGTTACAGACGGAATCAGAGCAATTTATGTGATGTTTTACGTTTTATCTTAGTTAAATCAAATTTAATTTCAGTACATTTTTGAAGCCCAGTAAATTGTATGTAAATGGTTAAATTTAATAATTTTCAGGTACATAATAAAAGCGTTGCCTGTTAAGCCTTTACGCTTTTTTCCACCTTATTAAGAACAATAGTATCGGATTAAAGGAATAGTGAAGATAACTTTATCGATATAATATAATATATATGTTATATTATAACTTTCAAGATCTATGACCACTACAAGTATGTACAGGTCACATCACTACTCGCTACAAGCTTTAAGGAACAAAAGAGTAAATGACCTGGCTTAGAAGATTATTAATTAGTCTAAGTGTGTTTATGTGTTCCTCTCATACTTTTTAGCTTTTGGTATGATATCATAGAAACTGTGGCGACTTGTAATAAGTTGGACGACGTTACCTTAATTACGTCAAATATATAAGATACGAGTTTTTTTTTTTTTATTTCTTTAGGCTAACCAACATCTGTTTACAATAATACTTAAATATAGGTAATACATCAGCATACTATAACTAAATGTAACAGACAATTACAGGTTAGCTCCACATGCAATATTAATTAATCTTAAAAAAATAAAATAAACAAACGGCGCTCTCCCAATTGCAGAGTAGGAAAAACAATTAAATTCGGTTAAAATTTTTTGGTTTTTATGAATTGTACAGCAGTACATTGTGCAGTATTGTTAACACATTGCAACGCACGTGGTAGGTAGTCGATGTAATTAAAAAATATTGGTAATAAAACAGTTTTTCGGCTGGCATTTGTGTTGACTATTTACAATCTCTAAATACATAGCAATATACCCACAACCATTACCAGCCTTATAAAACTATGGAAGAAACATAACATGAGAAGTATACTCGTTATACAAAATACAAAAAAAATACAAAATATTTTATTTCAGTAACTTAGTCTATTACAATTGTTAGGTGTGGGAACTCCCTTTTAGGCAAAACATTGCCTGTGTTAGGAAGGACCGCTCTTACAATCAGTTATTTATCTGACTAAATTACCATTACTTGACATATAATAATGAAATATTGATTATCAATAACTATGTAAATGTTTTTGTTTTATCATACTGCTCATATGGCAATGTGTGTGTGTGTGTTTGTGTGTGTGTATGCGCGCGCGCGCTCTTGTGTGTGTGCGTGCGTGTGTGTGTGTTTGTGTGTTATGTTATGTTATAGCACGTGCTACTCGATTGATGAATTATTCTCGAGTTTTTCCTTTTATGTTGATGTTAAATTAAACTGCTTTTATTGTATGGTATGTAACTTAAGCACATGTGTTACAGAAATGAGAAACAACAACGGTACCTTAACACCCAGACCCAAGATAATTGAGAAAAGTTCGTTCTTCGTATTGTCTCGATAAAATAGATTTTCCTCAATATTCCACAAAGTAACTTTGAATACGACATTCACTAACAGAATAAAAAATAAAATTTATTGAAGTTAATCTTCAAAGTCTAAAGTGTTACTACAAAGAATAAAGAACGATAATAAGAAAAAGACGATACTATTACAAAACAAGGCTTGTAACAACAAAACTTTGCCATTGCAAAGTTTATTTGATGCAAATACATTTATTTGATGAAATATTTAATTGGACAACATCAAATACATTGCTCTGATTCTGTGGTAAGTCGCTGATGCACTTGTGTTACAGACACCAAAAATAAGAACTGTCTAAAGAACCTTCTGACACTCTAACTGGGACTTGACCGGCTTCTTAAGTAAAGTCAAAGTCAAAGTCAATTCATTTATTCATGTAAGTTACAAGTAACTCTTATGCATCGTCAGAATGAATGAAATGAATGCCGGATTCTTCTCTGTAGGATTAGGTTCCGAACCAAAATTGAAGCTACAGCCTGTTCGGAACCTAATCCTACCGAGAAGAATCCGGCAAGAAACCTCAGGCAGTCTCAGTATTCTTTTCACATGAAAGGTGTAATCACAAAAACTTGTCTTGTCTCCCAAAGTCCATAAGCCGTAAAGGCTCAAGCCTGTACCCTCCTGAGCTACCGCTTAACGACCGATGTTGAGAAAGCGCCAGGGAGCTTTACTAAGAATAAGGTGCCAGGGGAATTTTAATACCTTTCCGAAAATTGGGGAATTAAAGAATAGAGTTTTAGGGTAGGTTTTCTCGTAGCCTATTTTATGTTCTAAAGAGTTTTGCTGGCTACTGCGGTTTTAAGATTCGCAAAATAAAGCATAAAAGTTTTTATCGTTTTACAAAATGACCGACAGAAAATTAATTTATGAATTGTTTTGGGAAATAATTATATTACTCTACTACTAATAACATTAAATTTGTACATACTTAGGACGCACTCGTCAATTTCTTGGCTATTTATATACCTACACATATAAAAAAATTCAAGCGGCACTTGCACTAGAATATTCCATGTTATTAAATATCTCACCAGGCTCCCAGGGGACACGCTTAGCCTAGTGTGAGGATCAGCCTACAATTTTTGTATTAATTTTGGATATAAATGATTCATTTTGAATTTATTTTTTTGAGGTCAATCTTGAAGTGTATTATAATTGATTATTTTTTTTAATTTACATGACAAAATTGTATATTCGACTATTTTAAAATGTCATTAGGCTATAGATCCGCTCGGCAGAGAACTTACTGCATTTGTACTGACGATTCGTAAGTGATTTTTGAAAGTTGATCTGAAATAGTTTTTTTCGTTTTGATTTCAAACAGAACAAGGGAGAGCATAATCAATTATAATGTATTTATTTATATGTATGTATATAAGTAGATAATTTTGGTTATTTTTACCTTTTTAGTTTATTTTATGATTTTTTTCCAAGTTTATTGTTTCTTTTTTATCATTTTGCACTTTTTGCTAGTGCAATAAATTTTAAACGACGAAATCGACGGCCCGAGTCGTTTTTGGTGCCAGACCGTTAGATTTTTTTTTTCATTAATTAAATTTGCTTCTGAACAAACGCTCAACTTAGCTCCAAGGGGCATGACTTTCCTTGTTGCTTAATTAATGAGATTGAAAATTTAAACTGTTTTAAATAAAATATGTGAGTATTTGAACTGTACCTGGCATTACTCCAGAGATCTTCTCACGGGGTAACTTTGTATTCTCGTGAATACTGCATTTGTTAACTTAGTGCTTAATTAAAGAACTTTACAGCTGGAATATTATGGATAATGATTTAATTTAATTATATTGGTTTGTAAGTGAGGGTATGCATAGTATGTGAATAGCTGAATCAACTATTTCGGTTACGATTATAAAATTTACTAATAGTTTCGATTTTGGTTACGGATTTTTTGATTCGGGGCTGGTAAGCCGGTTTGTTTGTTAAAATTTTATTCCTTAAAAAACTAACAACGCTTAGGTTTTATTAGAACACAAAAAAAATACGAGTATATCGTTTTTGAAGGTACTGTGAGAGCAAAATCCAAAAAATTTTGAGTAATGTAAGGGATGTCAGAGTTTGGACTCAAAATAAAAATATCGGTTTAACAAACTAACCTTAACTGTGGTACATCTAGGGGATATCGTCAAAATTTCTAAGTTAATGCAATCCAAACAAACGTATGAGCATTACTCATGACTCATTATTTATATGACCATATAACAAATGTACTTTTCTATCGGAGGGATCAAAAACTATAGGGTACTTCCTATTGAATAATAATTATGAAATAAAGTAGGAAGAAATCACGAGAAAAAAATACCACTTATATTACGCAGTACGGAACCCGCGTTGCGCCATTCTGAGTCGCAATTGACATTTTTTTTTTAAATAAACATATCTAATTACATTCTATTCCGTGGTTAGTAGCTACTACACTTGTGTCACGTAATACACAACGACGGTACCACAACACCCAGACTCGAGACAACATAAGTTCGTCTCCCTTTGATCTGATCAGTAATTGATTTGACTGATTTGACGACCTCCGTAGCCGAGAGGCCAGTGGGCCTCACTTTGGCGTGCGCCATTTCTGAGGTCCCGGGTTCGATCCCCGGTCGGGTCAATATGGGAAACGATCTTTTCCATATTCTCTCGGGTCTGGGTGTAGTGGTACCGTTGTTGTTTCTGATTTCTGTAACACAAGTGCTTAAGTTACTTACCGCAAAATCAGAGCAATGTATGTGATGTTGTCCAATATTTATTTATTTATTATTTATTTAATTGAATTGACTTAAGAGATGGAACATCGTCATCAGTTAACCTGCTCCTTGTCTCGCAGTCAAGTTAATAACAACATTGACTTATGATTCAGTCTCTTTGACAGTGAAACTTTTCTCTCGATTCTAAAGTGAAAAGATTCATGGAAATCCAATTTCCGACAAGAAATTATGTGCCCTGTCACACCCAGACCCCAGTCGAATTTATCATTTAAAATGATCACTAACTCGTGTCCCGGCTTTGCATGATAGGGGTTTTCTGCCTCGCGTATTAGAGCTTAAGTAAGGATCCCTAATTTTAGAAAAATATATAACAAAGTCCATATCACTCAGGGATAGTTTGCCAATAACGGAATAATTTTTAAAACAAATTCTGCAGTTTAGGAGCCTATTCAATGTAATCAAATAAAAAAATAATGTTTCTTTTTTACAGTATATGTATATGTAGGTAAAGGTATCTTTAATAAATTGGTTAAAAACAATTAATTACAACGATCTCGAATGTATTATACACCAAATTTCAAAATAAAGGAACAATACTACATTTTATACGTTTTAACACTTGTAAGTTAATTTAAATAAATACCTTGTTTTACAAAATATTACTACAAAAAAAAAACTTCCGGTCATAATGCAACGGCCACACATACAAACATCGCTCACTATACACATCCATTCTCCCTCACTTATACACACGCGCTCACACATAAACACACACACACACACACATATACTCACACATTCTCACAAATGCACAAATATTATTATTTAACTAGACTTAATAATATTCAAACACAACGTATTTAAGGAAGAGCGGAGTTTCCTAATACAAGCAAACTTGTTGCTTAAAAGGAAGCTCCAACCACAATTTGTTGTATGTAATTTGTGTAACTAAATAAATAATTTTGAATTTTTTTTTTTTGAGGTATGGCAATTTTGTCCTCACCGATTTCGGCCAAAGCAGCCAATCTCATTGAGATGAACCACTTACACAGGACTTGGTTTACAGTGTTGGAAAAAGAGGGTTGTTTTGCTACCTAGTGATCATGATATATCAAGCTACTTATATATCATTTTGCTAGCGTAGTAACTTAAGTTTACATATTTTTTGTAATTGTATTTATTTCTCTGAATTCAGTTTAAAAAAATTTAATCATCAACAAAATACTTTGAGTCCCAGTGAAGCCGCTACTTTCTCAGACAGTTGTATTTTGACGGGGTTGCTACAAATATTTGTTTACCAAAGCATGACGTGTGTATTGGAAAGAAAAATGTCTGCATACGAAGCCAATTTTGACGTTAACATGAATAACTCAACGAAATAATTTGCGTTCTCAATAACTCATGGTTCAAATTGCTTGCGTCGGAGGAAAATAATATACCCGTATTGTAAATTATGCCTGCCGATAAAAAAAAGAATCGTTCAAATTTGTTTTCTTGTTTCCTCAATACGGAGTAATGTAAACAAAAGGATGTTTATCTGCCATCAATTTGTTATCAGAATTATTAACGATCTCTGGTATAATGGCTAATACTCCACAGTTTCATCTTAATTAAATAATATGATTTTTTTTATAATACTCTTTAAGATTGACCTCATCCCACCTGATGTTAAGTGGAAATGAGGTCCTAGCTTAAGGGCGACAAGTACAGCATAATAAAAATGTTACTGGACTTGTCGCCCTTACCTTGAAGGTTTGACCCCTGCTACTAATGTAGCACCCCCCAGGAGCTCTGGAAACCTTACTCACACGCAGGAACACAAGAACACAGAAGTGATTGTTATTTGGCTGCGGTTTTCTGTAAGGTGGAGGTATTTCACCAGTTGGGCTGCTCCAGTTCGAGCGATAAATCGCTATGCCTTACCTCTCCTAAAACTCTCTTAAAAGTCTGTTACGCTTTCCCGCTTAAACCTCTCAACTGATTTTGATTACATTTGTTATAGGTATACGTTGAACCTCAAGAACGGACATAGGCTACTTTTTATAAGAAAATAAGGGGGAGGGGGGATGGGGGTAATACCACCTTTAAAAGTTTATATGGGAAAATGTTTATTTTTTAAGTCAGAGATATGAAATTTAGACACGAATATAGCTCGAAACTTGAATTAATATATAGGTAGACAAATTTTTGTTTCGAATATTAGGGGAGATAGGGGTAAAACCTACCATGAAAGGATGTAGTCCACGCGAACGAAGTCGCGGGCGAGCTAGTATTTTATAAAAGCGATGTACTGCAAGTTGTCATTTAACAAATTAATTAAAAGTTCAGTAATGCAAATTTTCAATGTTATTTCTAGAACCCCGCGGGATAATGAAAACGGAACTACCCTTGTGTTAATCCGAGATTAATCCAGCTTCCGGGCGTGTGTTGCTTAATGAAATATTTCACTGCCATGAAGCTGACGCGTTTTTAAGTACGAAAATATGTGTATACTAGCGGCCCTTAATTTCACCATTTTTTTCACATTTTCCAGTTATTATACACTCTATAGCCTTCCTCGATAAATAAAAAATCCAACTCAAAAATATATTTCCAATTCCAAACAGTAGTTCGAAAGATAAGCGCTTTCAAACAAACAAACTCTTCGGCTTTATAACATTTGTATAGATTTATAAGTACCAAAAAAGAAACACTTATTATGATTGCTTAATGCCTAAATTATTGTAATGATATATTTTCTCACGTAAAGTAAACCCTATTCGCGGCTACTATAAAGGTACACTATACCGGTACGGCTGCAACATGGCGTCGCCTCGAATTTAGGCTACGGCTATCCGTCAGCACACTTGCTACGTGTCGTCCGCGAAGTCAAGCTCACAGCCCGCACCCGCCGCGAGGTGTAAGCTTGATATTAATGGCATTTGAGATTGAACATGCCTATAACTTGCTGAGTTGGCGTGTAAGCAAGCAGCCGGCTCGCTGTAAGCACGCCGTCAGCGCGCCATAAGCACGCCGTCAGCGCGCCGTAAACACGTCGTCAGCGCGCCGTAATAACGCAGTCAGCGCGCCGTAATAACGCAGTCAGCGCGCTGTAAGGACGCGAACTGCGAGTTGAATTGTATAGTTGCGGCGGGGGCGCTGACTGCTCGCCGTTGGCTTTTTTATATTAATATTACAAAATATATTGTACGACTCACAATTTAATGGTTTAATTTTAATGACAAGTAATTAACTTGCTGGGATGGAGCGGTGCTGTTGCCGTTACGGTATAGTGTGCCATGACCTTAAAAATAAATTTCCAATTAGGGAACTGATTTATAAACTTCAAAAATTATTCTGGTTCGGAATTTATCTATGTCTATGTTTGTCTCTGTTCACTGCACACATACTTACAATGGTTGCTAGGTGACTATTTCATTCTATTCGTTTTTTATCATTATTTTAATCCATTAATATTTTCTCTACGCACGTTGTAATTTTTACGTTATTTTAATTTATCAATATAACAAGACCTAAACATTTGAGTCTCTAATTAGCCATCTCTCATCCCTCCTGCACGCGCACTGCACAGTCTCTGTCCAATTGTATAAAATAGGAAAGAGATGAAACATAATTTCCTTATTCAACTCTGAAAACAACGTTTTATAAACAGATTCGCAGTTTCAAGAATATTATAACGGTGCATCGCTTACGTTTAGCAAACCGAGACCGCATACACTCGAAACCGTTTGATCCCGACTTGTCGTTTATAAGCTATTATGGTGAAAATTGCGTGAACTTTAACCGGAATCGGGGTTAATTCGTCACTGGCTAGAGAAGGGTTATGGAGTTAATTAAGTACTTTGAAGAGAGGTTTCAATCTCGTAGCGAATTCGCACGCGTAATGTTTTAATAAAATTGAAACTTGGATTTAAATGTAGGTAGTGTTATTTTTGAATATGTGAGGCGGTGAATTCGAGTTAGTCTTGTTTGTATATGGGCAATGCTATTTTTAAATCGACGTGAATTAAATGGTGTCCTACTATAAGTTAATAGAAGTAGATACAAGCTGTTGCTCGCGAATCTACTCATGATATTTCGGGATTCAATTTTTTCCCGTATGTTGATCATCCTACCAGTTTTCATCTAAATACTTTTAATAGATTTTACGTAAAGGAGGAATAATTATACATCAATTAATTCTTACAATTTTGCATACTGACAACATAACAACCTCCTTAGCTGAAAAACGAGCAGGTCGGCGGATCTTTCCAGTCCCGGGTTCGATTCCAGGTCAAATCAATATGGAAAACGAACTTTACCAAATTGTCTCGGGTAAGTTGTGGTACAGACGACAAAATATACGACTTGTGATGTAATATTAGTAGAATGGGTGTTTGTTTCACTTTCAAGAAAAATAGACCATAAGTTTTTGATTGAAATTGAAACAGATTAATTGGATGTTAAAATAACAGAAAGGAGGAGGATGACTGACAATTTAAAGACTGACAGTCATTGTAAAAGCTGATTGACAGTGGTTCCTGATTTATGTTACTGCTGAAAATAAATAAATAAATATTCGTCAAAATCACATACATTGCTCTGATTCTGTGGTACGTAGCTAAAGATCTTTTGTTATACAATCAGAAACAACGACGGTACCACAACACCCAGACCTGAGACAACACAGAAAAGATTGTTTCCCATATTCGACTGGGGGTCGAACCCGGGACTTCGGACTTCGGCTACGGAGCTCGGTGGTGATTAAATAATGATTGGCAGTAGTTTCTGATTCATGTAACACAAGTGCTTAAGCGCCTTTCCAAAAAACAGTATTATAAATTATCATAGAAGCCGGAACAAATAAGGTGCTTTAAGTTTCGCGTGTGGTGGGAAAACCTTAATGTTTTTGTCACCCTACATTTTTCCTGCCTTCACGACACTTGACTTGAGAACACTTTATCTTTATAAAAACTGTCTTAGAGTGATAAAGCTCCTTCGCACACGCGTTCAAATAAGTCATCTTCTTCAGTTAAAAGTGATTTTTGCCGCCTAGCTTGTCAAAGTGAGTTACTCTTTGGAGTATCTAAAGTAAAAGATTTCAATTGGGCTCTTCAGATAACATCTTTTGATTCGAAATGAATATTCAATAGCCTATTACGAGTGAATTCAAGATCCCAGAGCGATCTGCTATAACTTATTTTCACGCAGATAAAATTAAAGGTTATTTTTACCAATAATCTTACTAAAGTTTGAGTGAATATTTCAATTGTAATACATTAAATACAAACCAATATTTTCCTAAAATGCACGTAGGTACATTACACGTTCATAGTCTATGTCCAATAAAATACCAAATTTACCGTTTGAATAGTATATCAGTACCGGCTAACTGTACCGCCATATATTTGACATTCATAAATGCAACTAACGCTTGAACTTATTTTTAGTTTAAAGATAGTTTAGTTCTCATTTAGCACTGTCATAGGGAACTAATTCACAAATGTTAAAAATGATTCTAGCGGTTTATTATCAAAAATGAAATATGTCAAACTACAAAATGTTATTTATGAATAACCACGTTTTAATTCGAAAGTTTCGCAAACTTTAAAAAACGAAATCTTTCTTTAATTATTTAGTTTTTGGCAGTAAGCCTACTGAATCGGATTGTCTATATCTTTCCTCTGTCTAATAGTTTCAGGCAAGAAGGAGCTAAAATGTTTTCCGTATTTGGATCCGATTTCGACGTTTTTGCTAAGCGAATGTATTATGGTAAGCTCCACAAATACGCAGGTAATCAAAGTACATCAGCCGCTACCAAGAAGCTAAGCTTTTATGTATGTGAAAGTAATTATAGCAGACCGCTTTGGGATCATAGGCTCATAGTATTTTGAAAGCCTGATTGGTCTATCAGTTCAAATACTATATTAATATAAAGTAAAGCCAGTAGGGTTTCACTCCCAGATTAATCAATATACCTATGTTTAGAATGTTCTTACATAAACACATAGCTCGGGTTTGTTACGATCACTGAAGACAGCATGTCCAGACTTTTTGGTTCACTTTTTAACTTTTCCCAAACTACACGTATCGCGCGTGCTGCTGCAGTAAAAAATAAATGCACCAGACAATCACACCAATCACCTGGTTTCAAACTTAAGTTTTTCCTTGTACTATGTCCACCAGACGACGGATACTATATAACTGGAGCGTCATCCCAGCACACCTAGACACAACTCAATTTAAAAAAGTTCGTTTTCGAAATTGACCCGACCAGGAAACGAACCCAGGACCTATCACGCTTTGGCCACTTACCTTTGCTACTGCGGCACCGAGGTCGTCAAATTTACTTTTACTTCAATTTCAATGATGAAAGAACAAAAGAAATGAATGTTTATTTAGTGGCATAACATAGCATTTATAGAACAGTATAATTTTGTCACTAAAAAGGCAAATACTCAGAAATAAAGAAATAAATACTGTTCTCTCCAATGTAACTTAAAAAGGCAGATACTAGGAAACACACATAGATAGTTGTCTATAGCCATTGACATCAAATTTGTATGCCCTGAAGGGTACATGTGTCTTGCTCGAGCCCTTATATTTAACACCTGTTCATGTATGTACCACATTCTGGCCAATACAAATCTATTCTATTATATTCTATTCGCAAATCGAAAAGATATTGTTAATAAAATATACGACTCCTAAAATAACCTTGTATCTACTAAAAATACAGACCCGTTTCAATCCTCAAAAACGTAAAAAGTAATCAAGCAGCGCAAATCTGGGATGGATATCAGAAATCAGTTGAACAAAGTATAAAATAACTGTGAATAGAGACAAAGGGCTTTCACTGAGCTCTGGCGAACGTGCGTTTTATTTCGAGCCCGAACAAAAATTGGAATTACCATAATTTTGAGCTAATGTTCGGGTGAGCGTAAAAAGCGCTCCATCCATTGGTAGCACAGCGTATATCAGTCCGTGTGTTGTCATAATAAGACAGCAAATTTAAGCCGTAACTAATTGTTGAGTAATTACTTTCAGCATTGAAAATAGTTTAACAAAATATTACCAATAAATCTTAGATCTACAAACAAATATAAGTTATTTAAAGTGACGAACTTTACTAATAATTTATAACATTGGAATAGAAAATATATTTTTTATGTAAACTTTACAAAAGCATTTATGATTCATCAGACAAAGTTAAAATACAGCTGTATGTGGAATGTTGATGCTATTGACAAAAACTGGCATAATAAAAGAACTCTCGGTTAAAAGAACAACACTTTTAATGCGTGAAAGTCGTAAGTTTGAATCCCACTGCGAGAGGAGATGTAATTTTTGTGCGTTTTTTAAAATATCCAAACCAAAATTCAATGACATTATGTAAAGTGAAATAATTCACGCATATTATATTTATCGAGTATTTTATAGAAACAGAAAAATACATGTGGTATTCGAACTCACAACCTTCATAAATCACGCGTTCTGCTCTGCGGTCTTATTTTTTTAATTAAACTCTTTTATAAAACATTGTCAAATTTCTATTGATATTGTGTTTCTCACTGGAATTGTATCAGTAAAAGTAAAAAAAGCAAAACTATTTTACATTAAATTTGAATCTAGTTGAAAGGCTTTTTTACCTTTCACTGGACAAACGCTTGCCATATTTACTTAACGCGCTGCCACCCAAATAACGCGATTATGAACCAAATAATTTAAGACTAAAACTTAAACGATACTATTTGCAAAAATAAATAAAACAAAAATAAATTTAATCAGAAATATAAGTATATATTAAACAATAGATATCTGACTTGGTGATTTTTGAAGATTATGAATAAATAAACAAAATATAGACACGGCTACCTTATATAACATCACGGGATTCGTACTCACAGACAAAACTTAAAAGTCGTTTGCGGGGCCTTATGTTGAGTAAAAAAACATGTAGTCTGTTGAATAATAAATAAATTTAAAGCGCTCAATCTTTACGTCAGCGCTGTTTTATGCCAAACGCACAGATTGAGCCAGATGTCGAATTGTTACGATACGCACTTGTGTATTTATCGCGATTTTGCGTTACGTGCCTTGAATGTGTTAGCAACTTAGCTACTTTGCTGGGGTGAGATAAAAATAACTGTTTTTATGATAAATCTGCCACCCTCAGGCGCTTTGCAGCTAATGATCCGTTTATTTAGATATTAGCAGCTATTTTTTAGGGCTGCTTATGAACCAGCAAGCAGTAGTAGTATCAGACTATTTAGAAATTTTAGCAAAATAAAAAAATCTGCAACAGATGTACCACGGGCCGATAAGTATGCAATTCCAAACTCACACGGCAAAGGGCACTTACTGAAGCTTAATGTTCACAGCCTAATTATATGAAGGTCGTGGGTTCGAATACTACACCTCAAGATGAAACTTTTCTGTTTCTTTAAAATATAACGTACACCCATAAACGTACTATCTGCATGACCCAACGGTTGACTGGTAGAGAATGCTCCTATCATTAAGTCCACCTTTTGTTTTTTTTTGTGCAATAAAGTTTTTAAATAAAAATAAATAAATAAAAATATTTAAAGATCACAGGTGCGGCGTGATGCACTATAGAAATCATAAAAATATAGCAACCAGCCTACTTTTTTAATGTACTACCTAGTAAGGCTAAGGATCACTGAAATCATAGTCACAACCATAGATGCAGTCTAATAACCCCGTTCCAATATTTTTTTATTCGTTATGTATCAAAAATAACTATCATTTTTTCTCCAACCGATTACGAGTCGTTAAATAATATGGGTCTTGATCACAAACCCGAGCTATGTTCAAACAATCCGAAACATATACGAGTATATAATTAGAGTGTTCATCTCGACCACTAAACACCTAACCTGTACATTACGCTGTTAGGCGTACTAATTGGCCACTATAGTCTTGATCAGTCTTCATCATCACACAAAGATCCAATAAATATGAATACAATATCGTGAGAATATCGATTAGCATTGGACTCGAACTTGAATTTAGATTTTAGTTGAGCTTCAATACGGCGTGTTAAAGTAGTAGAAAGAAATCAGAAATTAAATTTGAGATTTATTTTAGGACGCACTTCATCTTATTTTTTATTTGAGCGCTTGAATTAAGATTATAAGTACTAGGTTAGCAGAACATAGCAGGAGCGTGTTCTGGATTGTTTGAATCAAGCAAGCAAGCTACCAGGGCAGCAGAAAGCACCAATAGTGTTTTATAATTATCATATTATGATATTATGTAAGATGTATCATTGTCATCACCAACAGCTCACAAAATTGCACCCTGTCCGCCCAGCTAAATGTATCTAGCTTATGCTCGTTATCATTTGCAGGTCAGCTGTAAGTCGTCTTACACTATGTACCAAGTCGCACGCAGCCTTTTAGAAATGTCTATTAGAAACAATTTAACTAGATAAAGTTTTAGTCAAGAACGCGAGGTACCAGGATATAAGAGCCTACCGAGAGGTTGCAGTTTTAAATTAGTGCCAACTCAACAAAAAGAAGCAGCAGATCGTTGAGTCGCGGTATAAATACATATGGTATTAGAAACAATTTTATGTAGTACATGACGGCTTATCCAAAAGCGCAAGGTACCAGGACATCAGAGCTTGCCGAGAGTGTGCGGTTTTTTAAACCTAAACTCACTCACCAAAAAGTCGATCTCAACTAACATTATTTAGTCCCATACGGTATTGGAAACGATTTTAGTAGATAATGTTTTAGTCACGAACGCGAGGTACCAGGAAATCAAAGCCTATCGAGAGATTGCAGTTTGAAATTAGTACCAACTCACCAAAAAGAAGCAGTAAATTATATTCAATTCAATTTTTTTTATTTCAGGCAGAGCTCAGAGATGTTAGTAACAGTTAATTCTTACAAAAACTAATATTAGTAGATACTCGATAAATAAATAAATAAAATAAATGCGCCAGACAATCACACCAATCACCTGGTCTCAAACTAAGGTTTTCCCTTGTACTATGAGTACCAGACGACGGATACTAACTGGGGGCGTCATCCCAGCACACCCAGACCCAAGTCAATTTAGAAAAGTTCGTTTTCCAAATTGACCCGACCGGGAATCGAACCCGGGACCTTTCACGCTTTGGTCGCCTACCTTAGCCACTGCGCCACCGAGGTCGTAAAAATAGTGGTAATAGATCGTCAAGTCGCGATCTCCACTAATTATTGTCACATAGATGGTGTTGGAAAGGATTTTATTACGCTAGGTACCAGGACATCAGAGTCTACCGAGAGATTGCGGTTTTAAAATTTGTAACAACTCACCAAAAAGAAGCAGCAGCAGGTCGCTAAGAGCCAGGCTAAACAGGTAGTAGTTGGTGGCTGTGTGCATGGCGGGGTGACGCACTATGACCACGCAGACCGCCGCATTGCCCGCCACCCCGGTCAAGAAGATCACCAGGAGGACAGCAGAGATGGGTACTATCTCCTGCAGCGGCAGACGCCGGGGACCCATCATGGTGAGCAGCATCTCTTCCTCGCTGCAGTCGAAGAAGCTGAGGTTGGTGCATCGTTGGAAGAACTGCTCATGCGTTTCGTTTGGACGCAGAAATGCCTCCTCCATCTTGGATTTTGAGGGTGATGTCAATCAAAATTTCTTTTTGCTTTTGTAACTTTTTTAAATTACATTTTTGGCGTTATTTGAAAAAAGTGCACTGTAAGTTCATTATGAAGGTTTTATTCATATGTACCATGGGTTAAAATTCAATTGTTATGTTGGAAAAATAATGTAGTCACGTTCACCACTTGTTACACAGAAGTTACACTCACAAAATTCGATGCAAAGTTTAATATAAGTTCATTACTGGCTGATGAAATATCACTAAATATTTATTTTATTTACTGACGCATCTCTGTCTAAATTAATATGAGTTTTTAGTTAATTCAACATTCAACTTGCGTATTTACCACCCACTTTTATTCTAAGTTTATATTAATTTGAAGTTCGTTAAAAGGCTAGTTTTAATTAATCAGATCACTTGACAATATTACAAGGTATTCAATACGAAACTTATTCTAGAAACTTTGAAGCATACCGCTAAAATAATGTACACCTTTCATAGGCATACAAAAGTTCCTAAGCCTCCAAACAATTTCAATCCAAAAAAACTTTCATGAACCCTTCTTTAAAATTACTTTATCCAATTAAAATTATTTTGGAAATTTCACACAAAGAGAAAATTTGTTGAAATTCGTAGTATTCGTGCTACGTCGTAGTCGTAAGAAGTTGTCTGTGCTACGGCGTAGCGTGACGCGTCCGGCGCGCTCCGTAGCAAGACGGGACTGAACTCGCTGTTGAACGGCCCTTCGAGTGATATACCCCTTCGAGCATCCCTAGTTTAAGTAATGGGATGTGTTTAAATGATCGGACAGGATGAGTGGTTCAGCTACTCCTATTAGGGCAAATTTTTACAATCTAAAATTTAGGATTTTTGCATTCCAGTTTGAAACATTTAAAATATGTTAACAGGTTAAAACGCGATAACATTTTTAGTAGATAATACGATTTACTTACTCGCCAACCTTTCAGTTAGTTTGCACCAATCGTGTTCAATGAATTGATTCTTGAATTATTGTATTTGTGGTTATAAACAAAAACGTTTAACATTAAGTTGGTTTTATTCTTGCAATAACTATTTTACATTTTTACAACATTTTATTTTTCTTACGATATTTTGACATCTATTCTTAATTTTTTATGGCGGTAAGTTCCTAGCAAAAGCAAAGAGGTGTCAAGAGTTGACTCTTAGTAAACTGTGAGTAGTTCGTATTGACTACTAAAAAGATTATTGCGTAATGACCCGTTTTTTTTTTCGTCAGATAAAACTTAACGAGCCAATAAAGTTAAACCTGTTTGAATTAAATACATAAATTAAATGAATTATTTCTAGAAGTTCTTAGTATTTGCCCGTAAATATATTTTCTTCTAGCGCCCCGACGTTAGTTCTGTTGAGAAGAAGTGCCGCATCAAACCCAACAGCTATCCTCTTTTAAAATAAATTATATACATGGCAACATAGCCTGCAATTTGAACGTCAATTACTAATTTTGTTATGGAATGTTACGGTATTATTTTAAATAAGTCGTACTGCATTATTACTTTTTATATGACAACTAGCTGTGCCCGCGACTTCGTTCGCGTGGACTACATCCTTTCATGGTCGGTTTTACCTCTTTTTCCCCTAATATTCGAAACAAAAAGTAGTCTATATTTTAATCCAAGTTTCGAGCTATATTTGTGCCAAATTTCATATCTCTAACTTCAAAAATAAACATTTTTGCATATAAACTTTCAAAAGTGGTATTACCCCCATCCCCCCCTTATTTTCTAATAAAAATAGCCTATGTCCGTTCTTGAAATTCAACGTATACCTATACCAAATTTCATCAAAATCCGTTAAGCCGCTTAGGCGTGAAAGAGTAACAGACGGACGGACAGACAGACAGACAGACAGACAGAGTTACTTTCGCATTTATAATATTAGTATGGATTGAAAATCTGGCTTTAGATTAAAAATGATTGTTGTTGCCCGACACTTACTAAAAAATGAGCTTACAGAAGACCGCAACCAAATAAAAATAACTTCTGCGCTATTGTGTTCCTGCGTGTGAGCAGGTTTCCCTCCTGGGGGGTGCTACATTAGTAGCAAGGGTCAAGCTTTCATGGTAAGGGCGACAAGTCCAGTGACAGATTTATTATGCTGTACTTGTCGCCCTTAAGCTAGGTCCTTATCAGGTCGGAGACTGCGCGCGAGGCGTCACTTCGACGCCCTTGCGCTCGCTAGCGGGGACCAGCCGACCGCGGGTGTGGGGACACCCCGGCCGGCCTTGCACGGTCTTCCGCAGATGCGCGGGAACGGCTTAGCACCTTCGGCCGTTCCCGCCAGTCCCCCAACCACCCAGGGGGGACCTGGTGACGCCGCCCCGTAGGGACAGCAATTCCGCCGACGGCGCTGTGGCAGTTATGGGTCGCCCGGTATCCCATAGCGCCGTCAATAGGCGATGAGAAGGTGGGGGGAGTTGTTAGTTAGGGTAGTCCCCGCCCCTTCTGGGCGGGGGAGTCCCACACACGTTGCTGCCGTCCCCACGACAGCGATATGGTACGGAAATGCATTTTCTCCCCCTTAAAAAAAAAAAAAAAAAGGTCCTTATCAGGTGAATCTCGTAGTGCAATATATAAAAAAAGCTATATTTTTTAACAGTATGTTATCTGTCAAGCTTTCAAATTTAGACCAAATCCAGTAAACAGCTTTTGCTTGACTGAGTAACAAACATTCATATATTTGCGTTTGTAATACCTATTAGTTCATAGTTTAATATAGTAACATCCATTATATTATAAACTATGGACTAATGTTATAATTATTTTTTTATATATTTTGTGTATTCAACAGTGTTTGTGTATTTTTCTTTTGTGTTTATATTTTCTCAATGTGTATTTTGAAGGGCCGTACCCGTTCCTTGATTTATTCTTAGGTATTCTAATCTATTATTTCTTCTGCCTAAAGGTTGTCTGGAAAAGATTGCTTTCTAGCAATAAGAACGCCTAATTACAATTTAATGTTTCTGTAAAACCAATTTCTGTAAGATTTTCTGTGCATTGTACTGTATCTATCTATCTATCTACATCATGCTGGATACGTTAACCCTTTTGTAGGTCGTCGTCCCACCGAGCCGGAGGTTGTCCTACATTACTTCGCCCGTGTCGCCACTCAAGAACCCGTTACTCCAGTAAACTTTAAAAATTATTAATATTATGTAAATCTAAGTATACCTTCATATTTTATATATTATATTCTAATTAATTTATAAAGTATGTGTATTATTATCGTATATTTAAAAGATACCGTAATGTTATTTTTAATGCTTAATTTATTGTTGTTTAAAATGATTTCTTTTTTTTTTCTCCCATGTTACCGCACCCATATACAAACTATCTGCATGACCCAAGGGTTGACTGGTAGAGAATGCCCCTAGCATTAAGTCCACCTGTTGTACCTATTTGTGCAATAAAGTTTTTAAATAAATAAATAAACTTTTATTTGCGCAAATTGCAAAAACCCTATTACCTTAGCAAAAAGATCAATCGAAATTTGATAAAAAGGTTTCATTGTCAATATATATAGAGAGAGCGTTTGCTTATCCTATAACACAGGGTGTCTCCCTATCTTAGGAAGCAAAGCTACCTCAGTGTTATCTGATTAATTTTAAGATGCATTTGTTTTTGTTTAGATTTTACAATAAGTTTTTTCTGAATAAATTATTATTATTATTATATATTCTTAGTGCTTTATTTTTATTAATGTAAAATCTACGCATTCAAATAACAAAATGGAGCATTATTCACTTGGTTTGTAGTCGTCTATGAATAAATGTAATAAAATTAAACCCTTAAAATTTACAAGCACCCGTGACCATTTTCTTTCATACATGAGTTTAGTAGGAACGATCACCAATCAATACAGCGCTTGTAGCTTAGCTTTGGTATCGCTATCGTCTCCTTCCGTTGGGTTCAGCATCTTATAGAGATAAGGGGACTCAGTAAGTCTGTGGGCTAGTGCGTTGAGGCTGGCCTTGCCACCCGGCCTCCTATACCACACAGGGTGAAGCGAAGACGGATCCCGAGCTGGGCCGCGGAGAGCAGGTGGCTCTCTGCCCGCAAGGGTATAGGAGGATCGCGGAGGCAAAAGAGTACCTCGGTGTTTCGTTGCCGGCCTCCCTGTCCTCCACGACCCGCAGTGACGCAATACGGCGTGGGGCGCGAATCGCGTCGTACGACCGCGGAGGAAGAAAAGGATGCGGTTTTGCGTTTGCCGCGGCCGGTGGGTCTCGGGACGCCATCTGGCTCTCGGAGGTTGGGCTGGAGTGTGAGTCTCTGGTGTCCGCAGTAGCGGTAGTCAGCGGAGCCGCACAGCAGCCCTGTGTTTCATTTTGCATTTGTCCATAGAAACTTTACATTTATTAATCTAAAACTTGTAGGATACAATAACCTATATTCTCTATATTTCTATATTTCTCATGTGAAAAATTGTTTAATAAAAAAGGGCTACTATAAAATTGATGATTATTTAAATGACAAAAATGTATGGGTCTAGAATAATCTTTTAATTCTTGAAATCTAGCCTTGTATACTTTATGTAGATAAACATTGTTACATTAAAAAGAGTAAGTGTCGAGTTTCTTGCGGGTTTTTCTGGACATGATCAACATTCCGAACACGGCGGTAGAATACTTAATTTGTACTGGCGATTCATAAGTGATTTTATTATTTTTATAGTACTATACGCCGTACTAGCGAACTTTAAATATTAGAAACACCACGTCGTGGGTTCAATTCCCGCACCGCAAGAGGAGATAAAATTTTTCTGTTTCTAATATTTAAGATTCATAAGTGCTTTTGTAAAGCTTACGCTTACGTTTTCTATTATATGCTATTCCTAAAAATACACCCCAAAGATTCAATTCCATGCGGACGATCTCTCAAACAAAACGTTTTATCTCATAAACTGTAAAACAATGATGCGGTTATTTTTTGTTATTCCCAAAGGACACTCAAATGCATTCTTAGCACGAAGAAAAACGTTATGTTAACTCTAAGCAACGGATGAATCTTTTATAAGAAGCGAGACCCGACGTCACCCTTTTGTGCTGTTACAAGATACAAACCACTACAATGATAATCCAATTATGATAAGAGATGGTAAAGCGTTATTTGCTCGTAAAATATTGGTAGTGCGTGTGAACCTAAAAAAATATGGCATTTTATGATTTAGATGCTTAATATACTGCAACGATGTTTACTTTTGCTTTTTTAACTTAATGGTGTTGCAAACATAAAGTGTTGTCTTTCTTCTGAAGAAGTTTTTATTCATATTGATTACATGAGTAATACTTATAAATCGTCTCTATACAAAGCAAATGAAGCTACCTTCCAGTTCAGAACCTATAACTACCGAGAAGCTCAGTATTTCTAATAAAAAGCTAAACTTATTATTTATTTTGCACCAAGACATACATACCAAGACATAGTTTGTCAGTTGTAAAAAAATCAAATAAGCAATATATAAACATCTAAAATTAAATTAACTGTACGACGTAATGTGTAATATACAAAAACATCGTTTTATACATTTTGACCTGTATGCGTCAGTGTGACGAAGGACTCAGGGGTAACGTGACGGTTCGCAATATATGTACTTTGCCGCCATTTTGATTTGTACTCGTACATACGTCCATATTACATTCCTACGAGATAATTTTATAGCTTATGTAAATAGTTACAGTGGTACAAAATAATTCATCAAATTAGTTTAAATTTTTATTATACCTATCGCGTTGTATGCGTGAGTCATATCATAATGAAATGCTGTCATATAAGAATAAAATAATAATTAGTCATCTATCGCAGTGTTGGATCTAAACTAGCGACCTTTAACGTATGGCGTGTAAAGCTAATCGCAAGTTTTAATTAATGACTTTTCTATTTTTATAATTTCTAAGCCATTATCTAAATTTTTTACTTATAATTTAATTTAGTATTTATTTAGTTTTAGTTTATAGGGCATGATGTGACTGCCTTCAAAATGTTTTTACATTTTGTACGTAAATTGAGAAAGATAATAATTTTAAGTTTTTTTTAATGTAATTATCTCAGTCAGTCCAAATAAATAAATAAATAAGCTAAAAGTTGGCACCAACCATTGTTCTATGGGGCCAGTCGAAACAACTAAAATAAAATGAAAAACAAAAAAAATCTAATGATCTCTAAAACGATGTAACTCATGTTCGTTTTTCATGACGATAATACAATCCTGCGTATCTGCGTCATCTAGATGAACTGTTAGGGCGCAACTTGCCTCCGTGCCGTAACGAGTATTGCTGAGTTTGATCTTTGCTTTTGTATTACATATGTACAATTAGCAACACAAACTCGCATAACAATCATTTTTATGTTCTATTGTACATTCTTAACGAGACTCTTTTAGCGAAGAGCGACTTCATGCAATTTAAACTCAGACAAGTTGGCTTTTGGAATCTCTTATTGCAAATTAAACCTTCCTTTTGAACCACACTATATAATAAACAAAACTGCATCAAAATCAATTGCGTAGCTTTAAAGATCTAAGCATACATAGGCACATATAGAAAAAGCGACTTTATTTTATACTATGTAGTGATGATACAATACGACTACGCTTGCGCCCCGTGTACAAAGGGCCTTAAATATATATTTTGTTTTATGACCTATTTTTTTAATCCCTACTAATATTATAAATGCGAAAGTAACTCTGTCTGTCTGTCTGTCTGTTACGCTTTCCCGCTTAAACCTCTCAACCGATTTTGATGAAATTTGGCATAGGTATACGTTGAACCTCAAGAACGGACATAGGCTACTTTTTGTTAGAAAGTAAGAGGGGGGGAGGGGGTAATGCCACCTTTGAAAGTTTATGTGGGAATGAATTGAATGTTTATTTTTTAAGTTAGAGATATATATATATATTTGTTTCGAATATTAGGGGAGATAGGGGTAAAAACGACCATAAAAGGATGTAGTCCACGCGAACGAAGTCGCGGGCACAGCTAGTGATTAATAAAACCTCAGAATAAAGAGCTCAACAGATGTCATAATTTTGGTCTAAAATCCAAGTCTTCGTACACTTTTAGGAGGTAATGGAGCTAATAAATCATTCCTAATTACGCCATTATTCGCCTGCAACGATACTGGTAATATATAAGTATTTTCATGACATTCTGAAGCTTTTTCTTTTTCCAGGATTGATGCTGATCCGGGGTTATCCTGGGATAAAGTTACCGTTTTCTGCAACGGCTATGATCCCGATTTGACGAGCCTTTATTACAGAACTTTGCGGATAGTGATTCAGTAAACAAAAGGATTATATTTAGATCATCAATCAAAATATCAAAATACAATGAAAATGTGTTTTCTTTGTCATCATCAAATAATTACAACTTGATTGATACAGCATAAGAAAGTTCAGTGAAGGGGTGTGTTTACGTCACAATTTCGTAACAACTGTACGAGGGAGGGAGTAAATGTTTATTTACACGATATAATACCCCTACGTATTTTATATGATATTTTAAAGAAACAAAAAAAAATATCTCCTTTCGGTGTGGATTTCAAACCCACGACCATTACGTATCCTGCGTGCTCCTTTTCCAACTGAACTAACCGGAAGCTATCGAAGGCGATATTTTTTTCTGTTGTATTAAGTTCTTAGCGTTCGGTAAGTGCCCTCTGCAGTACAAATTTAGAACTACATAGGTACTTAGCGGCCCCTGGTACATTCGTTGGATAAATGTTTGAAAATCATGGAATCAAAGACACCTAGCGTTTTAATAGTATTTTTGTTTTTTTTTAATATTTAAAGTTTGCTAATGCGGTAAACTGTCCCACTATCAGGCAAAGGCCTCCCCCATACACTTCCAGCTCTCTCTACCTGGTGCCAAGTCTTGCCACCCTTGAGAACAACGGTCCAGGTCGTCACGCCAACGCATTTAAGGCCTTCCTCTTGGACCTCGTCCGTCTTCTGGTGTCCATTGGGTAACAACCTTGGCCCACCTCTCCGGTTTCATTCGGCACACGTGTCCGGCCCACTCCCACTTGAGCTTAGAAATCTGCACACTCACCTCTCGTAAGCCTGTTGATAGCGGATGATGGCATTGCTGATCTTGTCGATCCTTTTTATACCTAATATGCTCCGCTCCATGGCTCTTTGGCAAACCTTGAGTCTGAACCTTTGACTTTTAGTATTATATTTTTTTTTAAATTACGTTTCTCTTAGTAGTAATCTCACTGTTGAACCAAACATGATTGTTTAATCATCTACCCTATTGTAATTCCGAGGATTTTATATTAATGTAGGTACAAGTTGATTTTAAGGACTTCATGAAGACGTTTTTTATGAAATTCAAAGTATTTATTGCACAATATCACATTACAATAATACGGTCTTACATGATACAGGTCTATATTGTAAAGATTAGGATAACTACTGAGTTTCTTGCCGGATTCTTCTCGGTAGGATTATGTTCCGAACCGGCTGTAGCTTCAATTTTGGTTTGTGTTCATTTTGACGATGCATAAGTGTTACTTGTAACCTACATGAATAAATGAATTGATTATGATTATGATGCCCGGCTAAGGCATGTTTGTTTTTAATTTTAAAAACCGTAACAGCAACTTTAATTAAACTTTAAAAAAAAGTTAGACTTAACAAAAAAATAGAATCTAGTCAACTTATCGTATTTGTTTGATTTTAATTATTAAATTTGTATTGAACAATTCTTGTAAATTATAGTAGCTTTTTTTATTAAAAATAATTTAAAATGTCTTCTTATTTAGATATTTTTTTAAGGTAGCCTCATTTCATAAAATCTTGATACATTGTACATAATAAATGAGATAAATCATTAAATAGGAATAACGATTCAAGATTCTTTTCACATCTGAAGAGGATTTCTTTTCACAGAATCTCGTCCCGAACTGTAATGATTTATTTGTGCCATAAAATTTGATTTATGAACCATTTCGTAAATCACATCTTTTACTTGCTAGCGTTCAAAAGTCTAATAAGAACTATTGTCGAAAAAATGTATAGACGGCGTTGAAGATAGCACTTTTTAAGGAACAGTTTTCACGTAAATCTGTGTTTTACTTTATTTAGTAAACTATGTGTTATTATAAGTATTTTTAATACTTAATCTTGTTTTAAATATTGTACTTCAAGACTGATCTCATCCCACCTGATGGTAAGTGGTAATGAGGCCCTAGCCTTAAGGTAACAAGTACAGCATAATAAATCAGTTACTGGACTTGTCGCCCTTACCTTGAAGGTTTGACCCCTGCTACTAATGTAGCACCCCCCAGGAGCTCTGGAAACCTTACTCACATGCAGGAACACAATAACACAGAAGTGATTGTTATTTGGCTGCGGTCTTCTATAAGGTGGAAGTATTTCACCAGTTGGGCTGCTCCAGTTCGATCTACCCAATAAAACGCTCAGATAAACGTAGGGCATATTTCATTTCAAGTTTTGAGCTACATTTGGACCAAATTTCGTATCTCTAACTTAAAAAATAATATTTTCCCATATAAACTTTTAAAAACGATATTGCCCCAATCCCCCCTTATTTTCAAAACAAAAAGTTGCCTATGTCCTTTATAAAGGTTCACCGTTTACCTATACCAAAATTTATCAAAATCGATTCAGTGGTTTAGGCGTGAAAGCCAGACAGACAAACTTTCTGACTTTCGCTTTCGTAATATTAGTATGTATTTGATTGCATTACTTACGTACGTAAAAGTGATAATCGTTTAAATCGTTTTTGCCACCATAATAAAAAAATATTCCAACAATATCACGATATTCGTCACCCGACCCACTCACCTCTTTGTCTTTGAGGTGGCCACCCTCAGCCACCATCCATCACCCTCACTAACTTGCCCCTAAGGGTGTGCTCGATTCTGTTCAGGAATTGAACAACATTTCCGGTTTTCATTGCTACTATGTGGTGTTGCGAGCCACATACCTCCCGGGACCATGAAACATAAACTACACCTATTTTATGATCCTAAAAATATACGTGAGGGATATTGTGGTATCATCTTTGGTTTAAGTTTCCATAACAGAATAGAAAACATCTTAATTCTTGTAAGCTTTACAAAAGCACTTATGAATAGTCAGTACAAATAAAGTATTCTACCGCCGTGTTCGGAATGTTGATCATGTCGAGAAGAACCGGCAAGAAACTCGACAATAACAAAAGTGCTTACTTTAAAATAGAGTCGATTTAAGTTTCTAAAAGTTACTGGCTATTAATTATTTTAATTTGAGATACTTTTCAATAGCTGCTAAAACACGATTTTCTCATAAATTTTCTGTGAAGATAACACACTGTGACGTTTTTACTCATTGTCACCATTTACACTTGTGAATACTTTCGGAGATTTTTAAAATAATATTTTGAAGATAATCTACAACACATTACCCTTTCTTCGGCAATCCATTATAAATGTTATACCTAATTTGGTTATAAATGTGACGACCACCACATCATAGACGCAAGGCAACACAGGCGGACTTTGACGGTGCTCTCTCCGTATTTCCACATTTTCTACTTCTTCGCTCCTACTGGTTTGCAACACAATGTTATTATAGCCTTAAACTATACTACCAACTACTATACAGCAAAAAAACTTTTTTTTTTGTCACCCTTACCTTGAAGGGTTGACCACTGCTTCCCACACCCTCCAGGAGCTCGGAAAATCTTACTCACACACAGGAACACAACAATTCCGAAGTGATCGTTATTTGGCTGCGGTCTTCTGTAAGGTGGAGGTATTTCACCAGTCGGACTACTCCAGTTTGAGCGATAAACCGCTATGCCCTACCTCTCTTAAATCTTAAATTCAAAACAAACAAAAATCCTCTTCAGCTTTATAATAATAGCATAGATTAAAAAGAAGTTATATTTCTTAACTAACCCATTGAAATGACGTCCTAGTTAATTTTTAATAAACCACTAATATTTCCGTAATTAATAACCTCTCTGAAATCCAATCAACCACATTATTAATAAACAGGTTAACTATTCTCTACTTTAAGGGGAAATGCTTGTAAAAGTTACTTTTAATCACCGTCGCCTGAACTTCTTTTATTGCTTTCAGCAAATCCGTTTAAGGTAAACGGATTGTCCCGCAAAAGGATGAAAAGCTGTTTGAAAAAGATTTTTATAAAAAGCCCTTTTTGTCTTCCAGTAATTAAAAGTGTTAAGGTTTATGGTGGAGATAAATTTAAAAAATTACAGGTGTTTTATGTAACGAAAGTACTTGGTTGGTTTTAATAATCTACTTTGAACTTTTGCTTTTTATCGATTTTTTATTTTTATAGAACTTTACGCCGTAGGTACTAGCGAACTTTAAATATTAGAAACGGAAAATATACCGGAGGCTAACAGTTGATACAGTAGAAAAATTCATCGTTATGATAACTTGCGGTTAGCTCGGTTGGAAGAGCAGCACGCGCGATACGTGAAGGTCGTGGGTTCGATTCCCGCACTGCAAGGGGAGATAAAAATGTTCTGTTTCTAATATTTATTGTTTTTAACTTTAAAATTTCAAAAGAAACAGGTTTTGTTTCCTGTTGTAGTGTGGGATTAGAGCCCACGGCCTTCATGCGTCGTGCTTGCTGCTCTCCCAATTGTAGTTGGAGCCAGGGCGAGCGATACTTGAAGGTCGTCGGTTTGGATCCCGCATTGAAAGAGGAGATAGATAGATATACTTTATTTGGTGCTACATTAGTAGCAGGGGTCAAGCCTTCAAGGTAAGGGTGACAAGTCCAGTAACTTATTATGCTGTACTTG
This sequence comes from Glyphodes pyloalis, assembly GCA_037074685.1. Lineage (NCBI taxonomy): Eukaryota > Metazoa > Arthropoda > Insecta > Lepidoptera > Crambidae > Glyphodes > Glyphodes pyloalis. The sequence continues at coordinate 749,162 of JAYKKO010000052.1, forward strand.
TCACCCTTAAGCTAGGACCTTATTACCACTTAACATCAGGTGGGATGAGGTCAATCTTGAAGTGCAATATAAAAAAAAAAATTATGTGACATTGTTCATTATTTTTAACAAAAAAAATCTATCTTTCTACCAAATTTGATCCAAACCCATTTAGTTTTTGCGTGATGGAATTACAAACATGCATCCAGACAAACACACGTTCTTACAAACTATCGCGCTTATAATTTAAGTAGGAAGATTTAGATCATTATAACTTTTTTAATCAATATAAAAGAGAGTCATTGAGTAGTGGTTGTATAAATGCCTCTTTAGTGTAGTGATTAGAACATTAGTATAATATGCGTTAGGCTCAGTGGCCGGAACCGGAGGTGTTGTGGTTGGTCAGGGTGATCCAATTACCCACAGCACCACCATCAGGCGATGAGATCCAACCGGCGGGTTTTAGTGGGTAGTCTTGCCCTTATAAGGGAAGGAAGTCCCACACACACCGTCACCTCCCTCGGGCGATGGTACGATGCGTCAAAGCATTTCCCCTCGTCATATAAAAAAGTCTCAATAGCCGGAAGGTCGTGGGTTCAATTGCTAGGGAACATTTTCACTTTGTGAACTGATCTCAGTTTGATTAAGTCATTACCGGCTTCAATTTCACTTGTTTGTCCGAGTATACCGATTTCGTCTTTTGGTAAGCACGTTAAGCTGTTCATCCTAGTTATAATCCAAAGTGGACTCAGCTCTGGGTCCAGTCAAGGGGCCTAGGTCAGGGTCCCGTTGATTTCGAAGTTTCAGGATTGTGGTGGTCAAACAGCAATGATTTACCATACCTTTTGCAGCTCTCAGTTCAGCCATTTGATGTGACAGGCTCATCAAACGTTCAAATGTACATACTTATAAAAGCGAAATGTTTGAAAAATTTAATACCTATAAGAAAACCAATGAACTGTTTCATAAACACTCAGCTAATTGTAGACTCTTACCACATGTAGACGAACGATTGAACTCATTTGACTGGCTCCATGTGTCTCTAAACGATATTTTTATTGCCTGTTCCTCATCCCATGTTTCAATAACAAACGACGAAACTTAACGCGGCCAATCCAGTACTGATTTACTATCAAGATACATAAAAATGTCTTATAGGCAGACGGCGATGGATGCTGAAATTAACCATAATTAAGAAATTCCCCGTACGGTGTGATGGTTTTTTGCACTAATACGTCGCACGAATGCAATTCAAAAGCTTTGAAAGTATTTCTGACGGCGTTTTGTAAATCTACACAAACCATGAAATAATAAATTAGAAGCAGAGTCCTTCAAATGTAAATTTGAGTATTTGTTTGCTTAAAAAATTTCTTTGCGTGACATAAGATTAGATTGCTACAGAATGCTTCTCACATTAAGTCTACTTATTGTACTTTTTGTGTAAAAAGTGTTTAAAAATTTGTATAGGATTTCACTTTTAGCAATAAATAATAAGGTACACACATAATAATCATATCAGACATAATTTTATCGCAATTCTTGCAAATATTTTCATTATCCAAAAAATGATTTGCAGAACTTTTTGTACAACACTTAACAAAATCCTAGGAGTAGGATACAGCGCAATCTCATTTCCTCGAATATGAATTATCTACGAACACAGTTCATCGTTATTAGTTTTCATGTTTTAACTTTTTATCGGAATAATTTAACATCGAGGTTTTGTTACCATTATTTTTGTTTCATTGTAAGTTTTAATTTGTAAAATATTAGATATATTTAATGTAATTAATAAGTTCTATGCGTGATGTCTTTAAACACATTTTATGATGAATACGTATTAAGTATGCCGATGCATATTGTTACATATTTTTACGAATAGTTTAATCAAATTAACCAAGTTTGTAGTACCCTTTTCATATATCATGATCTAATATTGACTTAAAATCTATGCACGGCTAAATCGATAATTTATTATCGGAAAATCACGATATGGCCTTCTCTAAATCCTACCTGAGTTTCTCGTAGTACGTCCAAGGTATTCAAGCATCGCTTTGCGGTTCTGTAATTGGCTCCGTACAGGAATGCTCGTGTACACAGCCACAGCGTCCCAATTAGTGCTGGCCGCTGGGCCGGCACAATGGCCCAGGTTCGGTTCCCGGCATCCGTTGTACCGTATAGACTAGTTAAGATTACACATGCCGATTGAAGATGAGCTTTGACTTTGCTACAGTATTCTTGTTCGGACGATGCGAACTGCTAATCTAGTTTAAGTAACAGTGGACATATTTTCTTTATTATTTGATATAAATATTTTCGATGGGTTTCTTCGACCTCAGGTTTATTATGTGATCTGCCCGGGTTTGATTCTCGGTCGAGTCAGTTTAGGAAACAAATTTTTCATTTGAATGTGGCTGTCGCACGCGTACTATTTCCGCTTTTACGCTTTTCCGCTGATTCTTCGCTCTGATTGTAGCGCGATGTTTTACAGCCGAAAGCCTTCCTCGATAAATGGACTATTCAATACAAGAAGATTTTTTCAATTCGAACCAGTAGTTCTTGAGATTAGCGCCTTTTGACAAACAAACTATTCAGCTTTAGTATATTAATATAGATTTTCTCAATTTGCTTGCTATAATATTGTTGATAAAGATATTAAATTTTAAAAAGCATTTACATTTGCAAAGATAGCATTTACATTGCGGAAAAAAATTTACGTTCAAAGGATTCATTGCAAAAATACTTGCAGAAACAAATCATTTCTCTAGTGCCCTCTCCTACACACCCTAGATGAAAACTCAAGGAACTCAATTTTTTTTTTTGTATATGCTTTTTTTTTTATTGCACTTCTAGATTGACCTCATCCCAACTGATGTTAAGTGGTAATGAGGTCCTAGCTTAAGTGTGACAAGTACAGCATAATAAATCTGTTACTGGACTTGTCGCCCTTACCTTGAAGGCTTGACCCCTGCTACTAATGTAGCACCCCCAAGAGCTCTGGAAACCTTACTCACACGCAGGAACACAACAACACAGAAGTGGTTGTTATTTGGCTGCGGTCCTCTGTAAAGCGGAGGTATTTCACCAGTCGGGCTGCTCCAGTTCGAGCGATAAATCGCTATGCCCTACCTCTCTAATCTCTATGTCGGAAATATGTTTCAAAAATACATAATAGCACTGGTTTTAAATGTCTAAAGAGGCATTCCCGAGGATAATGTGTTCTTTAGCTTGTTAGACTAGTCTTTTGGGAGTTGATGAATATTTAAACGATAAACATATATGGACATGATTGTCTGTTCGCTAGCACACCATAGTGTTAAGTTCTCTAGCTCTAAGCATTGTAAAGATTAGGATAACTACTGCGTTTCTCGCCGGATTCTTCTCGGTAGGATTAGGTTCCGAACCGGCTTCAGCTTCAATTTTGGTTTGTATTCATTCTGACGACGCATAAGTGTTACTTGTAACCTACATGAATTAATGAATTGACTTTGACTTTGACTTTGAGTTAATTTAAGACGTTTGAGACAGGATTGCTTAAACGCCACTTACTCTAAATGCATAATTTTTGAGTTACTGGAGTTTTCATCTAGAGGGTGCGACATGTGTTAGGGACTCCTCGACAGGGGTGGTATTTAAATAACGGATCACGTATCAACGAATTTCCCTCCCGGAACCCGTAAATATAATAAAACAATGAAACTTCGAACCGTTTAAGCGTTAGTTGAAAATTTGATATAGCAACTTTTGGTGAAAACTATGTAATTCAAAGTGAATTTAATAGTCCTACATTAAATTTATGTAGGTGAGCGAATTTTTCAATAGATTATTTCTGGGATTTGTTTCTCGTAAATGATTTTGCAGTTTTGTATATACCTTTTGTATAAACTTTGTGAAAGTCGAGAAATATTGAGTGTGTACTCAATATTTCTCGACTACATTATGTTTTGTAACAGTTTTTATAAGAAAAAGAAATATTATCTTACTGTGGATATCTGAAATTTAGTGCATGTTAAAATACTCTTATGTTTTTGTAATAAATAAAGATAGGCTGCCGTTCGACCTCAATCTCGGTGGTGGAAAGCATAAATAGATACCTAAAATTATTTTTATCAAAACATCTCGGTACCAGCTTCCAGTAATCGACTTATACGCAGGCATTACATTTTACAGCAACTCATTACCCTTGGTAAAACCTAATGTGGGCATGAAACATGATAACGGTTTGATTCGGGAACAATACTCGTATCTGGCACACAGAACAAAAGGTTTAATTTGGCGCAACACGCCGCTTTCGGGAACAATATGTCGACCAGTGTTACGAATCGATATTCATTTACCAATCGAATATACATAGAAAGTCAAACATAAGTAAGTGAATAGAACTATCGATATTATGCCTCCTCCACACTACTCGCGAATTTGAACGAAGTTAGACGAATACGATAGTGTAGAGAGGCACTTCGGCTCGCCTCGTGCTCGCCGCGTCATACTTTGCCTCGCCTCGGGCGAACTTCGCCGAGTAACTTCGCGAGTAGTGTGGAGCAGGCATTAGCTTACAAATTAGAACCAAGAAATACTAATGCATGAAAAAAATTACTTTTGGTAGTTCAAAGTTCTTTTATTCATGTAAATTCCATGTGTAATTATTCATAAACGTCTAAATAATGCAAATAACGCTACCTCCAGTTTGGATTCATTCAATTCAATCAGTTACTTTTAAATAAGTTTAGAGAGGTAGGGCATATTATCATTCGAATTGGAGCAGCCCGACTGGTGTAATACCTCCACCTTACAGAAGAATGTAGCCAAATAACAATCACTTCGGTGTTGTTGTGTTACTGCGTGAGTACTTGTGTGAGTAAGGTCTCCAAAGCTCTTGGGATATGCTACATTAGAAGCAGGGGTCAAGCCTTCGAGGCAAGGGTGATAAGACCAGTAAAAGGTTTATTATGCTGTACTTGTCGCCCTTTAGCTAAGACCTTACATTAGAATTACTAAGAATTACAACTTAACATCAGGTGAGATGAGGTCAATCTTGAATTGCATGTAAAAAAGTTACCAAGTTACCCATTATTTTCCCAGTTTCACAAAATCAAGACTCCCAGAAAGAAAGAAAAAAGTAAGAAATGTGTATTTAGTGACATGACATATCATATTATATAGAACAGCAGCTTAAAGATAATTCAAGAATTATCTGCGTAACTTAAGCCACTATCGAGCATGGAATGTCTTCGCAAATCTAGAAAAGCCTCACAAAAGGAAAGCACGTGTTTCGAACCAACAACCTTTATGATTCGTGGGCTCAACATTGTGAAAAACCATACTTAGAGGCATTTTATCTCCGGTAGGTTCTATGAGCTTGGCAGTTAACATCGATAATCTTCTTAATATATAAGAATGAATCCCTATTTCCCTTGTCACTCTATCACGCGTGAACAGCTGGACCAATTTTGTTTGTTGCGTTTATTATTGTCAGGAGAAAGTTCTTATGAAAAAAAATCTTTAAAATTATATACAATTTAATAGTCGTCGCTAAGAATGGACAACGTGTGGTCGGGTCAGCTAGTCAATTATGTAAAGTGGTGTGTAGTAACCACGGAGGCAGTTTTCACATTTAGACTGATCACTACTTAAAACGTTGCTTTAAAATTTATTACCATGACGCCATGCAAATTAGAAGAACCTTCAGTTCGGATGGCAACCGAACCGTAAACAATAGATATTAATTAAAAGTCGCGGTCTGTTTGTCCATTCGCCCGCCATTTGTCAGCCGAGACAGGTCAATTACGTGTGAGCTTTGTAAGCTCATTCAAGCTTCACAAGCTTACTTAAGACCGCTAGAAGCTCACCGACATTGTTTCACGATAGCGAAAGATGACAGGGACCAAAATGTTGATTGCATAAATAATGTCAACAGAGTTTCAATGGAAAATCAATTAATTCTACTGATATTAAAGTCAGGGTGTCCTAAAAACAAAACGAACAAACAAAGTCACTGTAGAAGATTAATCAGAAGTTCGGGAGTTAAAACGTGATTATTTATTTGCATATATAATAAATAAATCAATATATATAAATATTGGACAACATCATATACATTGCTCTGATTCTGTGGTAAGTAGCTAAAGCACTTGTGTTACAGAAATCAGAAACAACGAAAGTACCACAACACCCAGACCCGAGACAATATGGAAAAGATCGTTTCCCATATTGACCCGACCGGGGATCGAACCCGGAACCTCAGAGATGGCGCGACGCTAAAGTCCGGCACGCTTGCCTCTTGGCTACGGAGGTCGTCAATATTTATAATATAATATTTTGTTTTATGCAAACGCTTAATTCGCATTCAAAGGGAATTAGTTGCGACTATCAGGCCTAGCATACGGAACGTGACTAAATTTTATCGCGTTCTTAACAAACGTCAAAATCAGTCAGTGCGTCACCTGATGATTGGTTGAAAATACGAGTGCGGTGTGCTATTAGCCAATCAACAGTATCGAACATTTTGTCGTCTAATTATTAATTTGACATATTGCGTATGCTAGTCCTGTATGAGAATTAAAAATTGATATCAGTCATCTGATTGTTTGGAAGTAGGCATTCAGGATCGGAATCAAGTCAAGCGCGAACAGATTCCAAAGTTGGTACAAAGGACACACTTTATGTATGTATTGAGAGATTTATGTTTTTAAGTCCTGATTTTGGTAACTCATGAGAATATACGCCCTTTCTCATGAATAAATTTAAAAAAAAACTATAAATTTTAGATTTAAAATACCTCTGACTGTTCGATTTTAGCGCTTATATCTTTGCTATAAAAACAAAGTCCTGACTGTTCCGTTGACTATACGTATTATAATTTTGCCATTTGGCGGCCATGTTAAATTCAAAAATGTTCATAGTGCATTGTACTCGTAATACTCAAGACTTTTTTTTTTGGTACCTTTATCAAGGAATTGGCAAATCATGAAATCCGACATTTTGTACATTTTGAAGCGATTATCATCAAACATAGCTAAAAAAATCACGACTAATTATCTTTTAAAACAAAATCCATTCATTGGTTTGGGAGCTACGCTTCTCCTGATTGTCAAACAGAAAGACAGATCTCACAATACTGGATCAAATTGTATATTTTTTTTCATGTTATTTCTTTGATAGTCTGGACAAGGTTTATAAAAAGTTAAATACTTACCGGAATAGTATGCGAGGTCGCGGGGGGGCAGAGGCCGCGGGTGCTTGCCTATAATAAATACTTGAGAAAAAATACTTCCAGGGGCACACATGTAGACAATAGGAAAGGAAATTGAAGATAAGTAGGCTCATCTCATTTCGAATACGGTTGCTATACAAAGCCACTGTCGCTGACTGTTTCTTCAATACCGTCGCAGGTAAAGTGGCAAATTTTGTAAATTCAATTTTGCCTGAAAATGGCTTGAGGCTAGAAGTAAACAGTTTAGCTTTAATTTTTAAGGTGTTGTTTTTTAAATATTATATATATGTGGGATGGTGAGAATGTGAAACGGAACGAAAGCGCAGTGAAATGGAACGTAGGATTAAGGAAAGGGAAGAATGAACGAATGAGTGAAAGAAGGAATGAGTGAGAAAAGGGATATAACGAATTGAAGACGGACGACGAACTGCTCTGTAATAAAAAGTGTTTTTAAAATTCAATAAATAAGGATTATCGCAAAAAGCCCTAGTTTCTCTGAACCCACAATTTTGGGGGCTCGTCCGGGATCAAGAGAGACTGGAATTTCTGCGAAACGACGCGAAAATCCTGAGAGTGACGGTTACTGCAAAAAACGACGGTTACAACGACGACGACGACGACGCTTAGAAATTGCAAAAATCGTTATTCGCGATGCCTAAGGACACAAAAGAGCGACGCAAGAGCAGACAGGACGACTACGAAGACGCTGAGACTGTTGCAACGACGACGCAGCCCAACACGTTACACATGTCGGCGGAATTGATCCCTACATTCAACGGTCAAGATAAGACGTATCCTGTGACACGATGGGTGCAGGAGATCGAAGACAACAGCGAGATATTTGGCTGGTCGGAGTTGCAAACCTTGTTAATTGCACGAAGATCGTTAACGGGTACTGCATCTCTTTGGCTCAAATCGGAGCGCCCGTTTAAATGTTGGGAAGATTTAAAGATGGCAATCTCCAAGGAATTTCCAGACACAGTTGACATCAAGACGGTACACGAAATGATGAGTGCCAGGAAAAAGCGACCAGATGAACCGTGTATTGATTACATGTTGGTGATGAAGGAGTTGGGCAAACGCGGCAAGATGCCAGATTATGTCGCTATAAAGTATATCGTGGACGGCATAATGGACGACGAGATCCACAAAATGATGTTGTACGGAGTTACTTCGTATTCTGACCTGAAAGAAAAACTACGGGTGTATGAAACAATAAAGGAGAAGACGAGGAGCGGCTGCAACCTGCAAAATCAACGACGAGGAGGCATACAATATACTAATCATCATCGCACGCAAAGGCAGCATAATGTGTTATCATCATCAAAGACTTGTTATAATTGTGGTGGGAAAAATCATGTGTCATCGGAATGCCCAGATAAGCAACGAGGAACGAAGTGCTTTAAGTGCAATTCATTCGGTCATATTTCGAGAGAGTGCAATGGCGGTTTAGGTGCTGGTACGAGAGCGAGCGAGACGGCTGACCGAACGAACGAAACGAAATGGCGGCGTGAGGTTGGCTACACTGGCGGCAAGGCGATGTGCGTCGATGTTCACTCGGATCCGAACCAATACGAGCGAGGCGATTCGTGTTTGCGTAGTGGTAGTAATGACAATTCAAGCATAAAGTGTGTTAATGACATTTCTTATGACGTGAACGTAAACAAAGCCGAGAAAATGCATAGGCCGATGAAAAGCATAGTTTTATGTGGGAAAACGTTCGAGGCTTTAATAGATTCTGGCAGCGACGTTAATTTGATAAGATGGGACAGCTTCTGTGCTTTGCATGTAAACGATTACGAGCAGTGCGAAATAGTGTTCCGCGGATTAGGAGCTTCGCATGTTCAAGCAAAAGGACGCTTTATTGTTACGGTGTGTGTCGAAAACAATAGTTTTAAAGATGTTTTGTTTTATATTGTTCCCAACGATGCTATGTCATACGCTGTAATTCTAGGCCAACAGTTTTTACAAAATGTTGTAATGATAATGAACAACAACAATGTTTCGCTTGTGCCTTCGAATGAGGAATGGTTGCATAATTTTACAGTTGTTTCTGATTTTGATGTTATAGGTAATGAGGTGAGTTTTGAAGCCCGAAAACAGGCAAGGCATTTGATGAATACCTACAGGCCCTTGAAGACGAAAGAGGCGCCGATCGAGTTGCGTATTATATTAAAAGACGATATTCCAGTGGCTCAGAGACCAAGGAGGTTAGCCTTGAAAGAACAATGTGAGGTAGACCAACAAGTAGCTAAATGGATGGATGAGGGAATAATTCGGGTGAGTCATTCTGAATATTCAAGTCCTTTGGTACTGGTTAGGAAGGAAGATGGTAGTATACGAGTTTGTGTTGATTATAGGCTTATAAATAGAAAAATGGTTAAAGACGAGTATCCATTACCCATCATCGATGACCTTATTGACAAGTGTAGGTCAGGAAGAATATTTAGTACGCTAGATTTAAAAAATGGATTTTTTCACTTAAATGTTCATAGAGACTCCGTTAAGTATACTTCATTTGTCACTATGAAGGGACAATATGAATTTTTAAAGGCTCCATTCGGTTTGTCAATATGTCCAAAGGTGTTTACTAGATTTATCAATATAATTTTCAGAGACCTAGTAGAAAAGGGAATTGTGTTGATATTTATAGACGATTTGCTAATTCCAGCGGAGACCGAGAATGAGGCCATAGATAATTTATCAGTGGTGTTGCGGAGAGCTTCCGAGTATGGACTGGAAATTAATTGGGGAAAATGTCAGCTCCTAGAACGCAAGGTTGAATATTTGGGCCACGAAATTGAAAATGGAGAGGTGAGACCATCCCCAGGAAAGACAGATGCCGTTAGAAAATATCCGGAACCAAAGAATATAGTACAACTTCAAAGTTTTGTTGGATTGTGTTCATACTTTAGAAAGTTTATACCACAGTTTGCTATGTTAGCCCAGCCCTTGACGGATTTATTAAAAAAGAATAGAGAGTTTACTTTTACAGAAGAACAGAGAAAGAGTTTTGCAACATTGAAAGAAAAACTGGTAACTAAGCCTGTATTAAAAATTTATAATCCTAGATTGCCCACAGAACTGCATACCGATGCTTCCAGTGTTGCATATTCTGCGATTTTGATGCAACAGGATGATGGTGAACTACACCCAATTCACTATATGAGCAGGAAAACTTCAGAAGCACAGAGTAAATATTCAAGTTATGAATTGGAGGCTTTGGCTGTAATAGAAGGTATAAAGAAATTTAGACATTATTTGTTTGGTATCAAATTTAAAGTAATAACCGATTGTAAGGCATTTCAAATGACAATCAATAAGAAAGAGCTATCTTTATCAACAAGAGTGGCCAGATGGATTATATTTTTGCAAGATTATGATTTTACTGTTGAGCATAGAGGAGGTAGTCAAATGAGACATGCAGATGCCCTGAGTAGAAACCCTCCCATTGTGAGTATGTTGTTTTCAAGTTTGCATGAGAACATCAAGTTTGCCCAAGAGCAGGACGAGGGTTTGAAGGCGATTATGGATATATTACAACATCAGCCATATCAAGATTATTGTTTAGATTCTGGTTTATTATATAGAGGAAGTGAGAAGAAGTTGGTTATACCTAAAAGTATGGAAACTGAAATATTGAGAATAATTCATGGTAATGGACATTTTTCCAAAAAGAAGATGATGGAATTAATAAGTAAAGATTACTATTTTGAAAATATAAATAAGAAGATAGATGATTTTGTAGTAAGTTGTATACCATGTTTATTAGCTTCACGTAAACAAGGAAAACAGGAAGGTTTTCTCAACCCAATTGAAAAGCAAGAAATCCCATTTCATACAATTCACATAGATCACATTGGACCTATGAGTGAGACGAAGAAACAGTATAACTACATACTGACTATGATAGATGCATTTACAAAGTTTACTTGGATTTTTCCTACAAAGAGTACTACAGGTAAAGAGGTATTGGATAAGTTAAAGATTTTTCAACAACATTATGGAAATCCAACCAGGATAATTTCAGACAGAGGGACTGCTTTTTCATGTACTGAATTTAAAGAGTTTTGTCAAGATGAAGGAATTCAACATGTGATGATTACAACCGGTGTACCCAGAGGAAATGGCCAGGTTGAAAGAATACATAGGACAATCATCTCAGTGCTGACCAAGCTCTGTATAGAGAATCCTACATTATGGTATAGACATGTAAGTCGTTTACAAAGATCTCTTAATAGTACCTATCAGAGAAGTGTGGACAGTACTCCATTTGAACTGTTAATTGGAACAAAGATGAAGATCAAAGAAGATGTTGAAATTTATGATTTATTATTGCAAGAAGATAGAAGTAGTTATGTACAAGACAGGGAAAATTTAAGAATTAGAGCCAAGCAGCAAATATTAAAAATACAAGCAGAAAATATCAAGAATTATAATAAACAAAGAAAGAAGAGCACTCAGTATCAGTGTGGTGATATTGTAGCAATCAAGAGGACCCAGTTTGGAGTAGGAATGAAATTGAAACCTAAGTACCTTGGCCCATACAAGATTACATGTGTCAAAGGAAAGGATAGATATGAAGTAGAGAAGATGGATACTTCGATGGAAGGTCCTAGGAAGACATCCACGTCCGCTGATTACATGAAGGTTTGGCCGGATCCTTGCAGTCGCTTTGTAAGTTCAATTTCTCATCCTCATTATTAATTATATTTATTATGTAAGTCGGGACACAGCGAAGTATTGTTGGTTGTTCAATCATATTTACTTTTAAGCTATATTTGTCAGAGATGGAAGATGTTACAGAAATTCACAGTTCATGTTTATTTAATGTCGTATGTAAGCAGGTGAATAAAAATAGAGATTATTATGTTTAGTGTTTATGTAGTTTAAGCCGTGTAAAATGTAATTTCTAGAGTTACTGAGATGTCCGCTCAGTCTGAGGGCAGACTAATAGCAGGATGGCCGAGTGTGGGATGGTGAGAATGTGAAACGGAACGAAAGCGCAGTGAAATGGAACGTAGGATTAAGGAAAGGGAAGAATGAACGAATGAGTGAAAGAAGGAATGAGTGAGAAAAGGGATATAACGAATTGAAGACGGACGACGAACTGCTCTGTAATAAAAAGTGTTTTTAAAATTCAATAAATAAGGATTATCGCAAAAAGCCCTAGTTTCTCTGAACCCACATATATATATATATATTATACCTGTCTAATTTAAACAAAATTCAACTTCGACTTCGTGGTGGTGGTACGTACGGATGATTTGCAAGCGGTAAATTGGAATTACTTATATCCTGAAGTGTGTATAAGATTAAATTAATATGGTATCTGTTTGTTTTCTTAAATACGTCCTCTTGAATTATTTGATTAAATATTAAGAGTGAATCAAATATTTATTTAGTTCTTAAAATTCCTTTTAATCAGACACTCTATAATACTTATAATAATATGGCTTGCAAACACAGGTACACACTGTATTAAAAAAAGTTTACAAATCCAAAAGTTGGTTCTGTTTTTGAAAATCATAATTAATTAAAAAAAAATCAAAGTGTGCTTTATAACATCAATTATTATCATTAGATATTTTGAGTAGCTCATTGTAGATGTAATTTTATATTATTAATTTCATATTTTCATCTTATTTACTGAATTAATTAAGTAATGCTCAATAACATCTGATTCCAATTTTATAATAGTCCATTTAAAAAAAAAATAAGTAAAATTTACCAACGAAATCAATTTCCTTGTGCGATTCATAAATTGGCCGAAACATCAATCTGCCTGCCACACGTACAATGGGAAAATAATGAAGGGCACCACTTTGTGGCTCCGTACCTTTGGCCCGGAAATTGCGCCCTTATCTTGGCAGGCAGGGTAGCTGGAAGTAACGCCGGCAGATAAGTGGAAATCGAATTAACGAGATGTAATTAATCGTTTCTTTTACATACAAATGGCGCGCGTTACATTTTGATGTTTAATTTGATTTCTAAATGCGGTCTTTCAACAACTAAAATTCACAAAACAATTGAAAGTTATTCTAAATTAAAAGAAATCTGAATTTAGTAGCAAAAGCTCTTTCAGTTATCTCAGATCAATTAAGAATAATTATTCACGTGGTAAATATTCGTAGATGCGCATTTTACGTGTAATTATCTCGACCGATTATTTGTATTGACTGACATCAAAAGATCCCGGGTTCGATTCAGATTCAGGTCAATTTGGAAAATCGAACTTTTCTAATTTGACTTGTGTCTGCGTGTGCTGGGATTATGCAGTTAGTATTCGACATCTGGTGCTCATAGTACAAGGGAAACCATAGTTTGAGATCAAGTGATTAGAATAGAATAGAATAGAAAATGTCTTTATTCATGTAAACTTTTACAAAAGCATTTATGAATCGTCAAGTCAAGTAAACTACCACCGTGTTCGGAATGTTGATTCTATCGAGAAGAACCTTGATTGAAGAGATTGGTGTGATTGTCCGGCGCATTAAATATCTGTTAAGTTTATTTGTAAGCGTATTGTTCTCCCATTTAGGGGTTTTTTCATCTTTACAGATGATAGCTTCATTTGCTTTATATAAAGACTATTCATAAGTATTACTAATGTAATCTATGTGAATAAAAAAGATTGACTTTGACTTTGAATTGCTAAAAGAGATATTTTAAAACATGTTCAATCAATTCTGTATGTGTTAAGGATGGCTGCTTTTTGTAACATTCGGTAACATCCCTATGTAGTAATATTATTATTTATAGCAGAACATACTTTGTTTGCGACCTACGTTAGGTTGCCGACGAAGATCTTGGCGGAGAGCGTCGTAGAGGCAAATATAGTTTCGCAATTAAATTCCTGCCGTGTAAAATCGGCACTATAGGTAAATAGCGTACCGTTATCATTATGTGTTTATATACAGTAGTACGCATAATATGTTATTGTATTGTTTGCCTTTTCCAGAGACATTTTAATTTAAATAATAATTTTTGACAATTTTTTTGAATGCTTAGTGATTGATAGAAAGATACACTTTATTGCACAGAAATTAGTTTTACAGACATTTATGTAAGTACAATTTAGGCGGTCTAATTGCTAGAGAGCAATATTTTCCAGACAATATCATTATATCATTTTAACAGCCTATCTTTATTATAATAAAATGAATTACTTTTTATTGATGATAAGATCAATGGAAAAGGTAGATACTGTTTTTAAATGTTTGTTTTTAATTTTTTTATGTGCTAGTTATTATCCCTACTAATATTATAAATGCGAAAGTAACTCTGTCTGTCTGTCTGTCTGTCTGTTTGTTACGCTTTCCTGCTTAAACCTCTCAACCGATTTTGATGAAATTTGGTACAGGTATACGTTGAACCTCAAGAACGGACATAGGCTTTTTATTAGAAAATAAGGGGAGGATGGGGATCACCTTTGAAAGTTTATATCGAAAAATGTTTATTTTTGAAGTTAGAGATTTGAAATTTGGCACAAATATAGCTCAAAACTTGGATTAAAATAAAGACTACTTTTTGTTTCGAATATTAGGGGAGAAAGGGGTAAAACCGACCATGAAAGGATGTAGTCCACGCGAACGAAGTCGCGGGCACAGCTAGTACTAAATAAGTATGGATGATTGAGATAAGGGATAATTTTCATCGGAGACACCTAGGACATCGGAGAGTTTTTTTTAAATTACTCAATTTCATTGCAAACTTAGCCGTTGTTAACTGAAAACAAATTCATCAAACCTTGCTCGTGGAATTCCGAACCGATTGAAATAGCTCAGGAGTTTAGAACTAAAACCAATTTGGAAACTTAGACCTCGCCTGAGAAGACGCGGCGCGTCTGGCGGCGCATCAGGCGGCGCGGTTAGCGGTGCGGGCACAGAGGCGACCTAATTTGTTTGTGGTTTCATATCTAAAATTGGGGCTTCATTGTCCTTCCTTCTGTTCGTTTGTTAGCAGGCTGTAGTTTATCATGTAGTTTGCTTCTCCTGGTAGGGACCAAATGACACAAGACAGAGCGGCCCCCTAAACACATCGCCCCAATCCCCCCTCCCCTTTAAATTATTTAAATTTTGCTACTGCGGCGTGAAACACTAAAAAAGACTTGGAAAAATCTATAGATTTAGATAAGAAGAAATATAGAAAATAGAAGAAGATATCGCTTTTCAGCTTAGCAGCATATTACTTCTCGTCTCGTCATTAGTCGAAACTGGGCCTTAAGTAATAAACATGGCTCACCAAAAACTTTACCCAAACGAATTTAAACTGGATACAACAATGTTGAATCGATTCACCACAAAGCTCTCGAAATATCGGACAAAATATACCACTGGTCTCTGACAAAAGGAATCAACGAGGTCCCTAAATGAAATACCATTGAGGCCTGTTCAGCTATGAGCCGTACGTTGCTACCATTCCAGTGGATTCCAAATAAAAAGAAATACCGGTATATCTATATTGATATTGTAAATGGGAGAGTGTATATGTGTTTCTGTTCGTCTTTTACGGCAAAACGGAGCGATGATACGTGATTTATTAGGTAGAGATAGTTGATGGGACGGAGAATGACATAGAAATAAAACTTTATTAATGTTGCACGGCCGTACCCATTTCTCGCCATCTACTATTTCGTCTACCTTAAGGTTGTCTGGAAGAGATCGCTTTCTAGCGATAATACCGCCTAAATTGTACTTTAATCAATCTGTAAAACCTATTTCTGTAAAGTTTTGTGCAATAAAGTATCTATCTATAGGCTACGACCTAAAAGAATATTGCCTGAAGAATCAGTTGAGAATGTGGCTCAAACGAGGATAGCACGCGCGAAGAATTTCGTCTCCCCTTGCGGTTTGGGGAAAGACCCCACGACTTTTCACGGCAACATTTTTCCACTTGGAAGCATCTCTCGTGCAAAGTACGAGTATATAGTTTGAAAAAAAATTAGAAACCTCAATATCATTTATAAACACTTTTTTTTGACGACCTCCGTAGCCGGTCAATGTGGGAAACGAACTTTTCCATATTGTCTCGGGTCTGGGTGTTGTGGTACCGTCGTTGTTTCTGATTTCTGTAACACAAGTGCTTGAGCTACTTACCACAGATTCAGAGCAATGTATGTGATGTTGTCCAATATTTATTTATTTATTTATAAAAGAAAAAAAATTGAGTTTCAGTTCTAAGTATAGCGAACCCCAAAAATTTATTGTTATTTTTGTATGAAAATCTTAATGCGATTCACCGAATACAATCTACTTATCAAGTTTCCACAGTATAGCGTTTATAGTTATGGAAAAAAGTGGCTGTGACATACGGACGGACAGACGGACAGACATGACCAATCCACAAGGGTTCCGTTTATTTGCCATTCGACTACGGAACCCTAAAAATGTTGTTCTATAAATGCTCAATCAATCAAATATTTATTTATTCAAGTAACACATGTAACACTTTCGAATCGTCACTGAATACAATGCAACGTGATTTTTCTTACGGTTCGGAACATATATCTACCGAGAAGGCATTAGTAAGAAACTCAGCAGATTAGTTACAGTAGCAGTGTCTAACTTATAGCTATGCGTAGACCACTTTAGACCAAGTCATATAATTTTATTTAGATGAGTGGAGAAACCTTAAATATTTATTTTTGAAAGGTAGGCTGGAGCTATATTATGTCACTAATTAAACATTTCTTTCTTTACTTTTTACAATAGACTTCTGAAAAGTTCTAATCCTATGTAAATATATTCCCTAACGGGACTACTGATATTTTTGCGCCCCAATGAGTCTTTGTTCCAAACAAAACTCTGATAAACAGCCTTTGTTATTCGGTCAACCATTTTGTTATTTATACACTTATCTGTAACAGAAAACAATGGACGAGATTGAGTTGAACCTTTATTATTTTATTGTCTTATACATCTCAAATAACAGACCTGCTTGCGGCTCGAAGATAAAAACAGAATCAAAAGTTTTGTCACACATAAATACTCGTACAGTTACGAACACTTATATATATCCAAACTCATTCTAAAATGAACCTTAAGGTAACGTTATAGGAGCAGCATTGTTTAGATTTAATTGCTCGTGACTGTACGTATCTATTTCGAGACACAGAATATCTTAATTGTTTTAAGCCCATTGGTCAATCTTTAATAAGTCAGATAGAATTTATTCGACCCTTAGTTGGCATTCGAATGAAGTAAAAGTATAGTACAGTTTATACTATACACTTCCCTACTAATAATATAAATGCGAAAGTAACTCTGTCTGTCTGTCTGTTACGCTTTCCTGCTTAAACCTCTCAACCGATTTTGATGAAATTTGGTATAGGTATACGTTGTACCTCAAGAACGGACATAGGCTACTTTTTATTAGAAAATAAGGGGGGTAGGGGGGTAATACCACCTTTGGAAGTTTATATGGAAAATGTTTATTTTTGAAGTTAGAGATATGAAATTTGGCACAAATATAGCTCGAAACTTGGATTAAAATATAGACTACTTTTTGTTTCGAATATTAGGGGAGAAAGGGGTAAAACCGATGATGAAAGGATGTAGTCCACGCGAACGAAGTCGCGGGCACAGCTAGTTTTTTTATATAAAAGCGCAGAATATTGGCTCCTCCCAGCCTGATGGTAAGCAAGAGAGGAACCCACATCGCGATGACAACGGATTTGATATCAAAATATCCTATCCGTTAGCATCGCCATACTGGCCCGCAAGATGTTTCTTTACGCTCCTTTTGAAGGAATCCATGTCAAAGGAAGAAGGTAATATATTAGCTGGACTTTGTACCGCTCTTATGTCATGCGGATAAGGTCGAATATCGAACTGCAAGTGTATACCTTGAAGTGCTGTTGACCATTCTACGAAGAAAGTTTTAATTTAATTAAATATATAAATAAATATTAAATATTGGACAACATCACATACATTGCTCTGATTCTGTAGTAAGTAGCTAAAGCACTTGTGTTACAGACATCAGAAACAACGACGGTACCCCAACACCCAGACCCGAGACAATATAGAAAATTTCGTTTCCCATATTGACCCGACCGGGGATCGAACCCGGAACCTCAGAGATGGCTCGACGTCAAAGTCCGGCACGCTTGCCTCTCGGCTACGGAGGTCGTCAATTATATTTCTTGTATAAGTTTTGCAGCAATTATCCCGAGGTATATTAAAAAAAATCATCTCCCCTTGCTGTATAGGGCTCAAACCCACGACTTTCACGTAGAATTGATAAGTATGTATGTAGTTCTAAACATATTCAGCAGAGGGCACTTGCTAAGCTAAGAGGTCAACACAACAAAATATTTTATCGCCTACGATAATTGGCCGTAAGCTCCGTTGGACGAGCAGCACGTGCAATACGTGAAGGTCGTGGGTTCAAGCTTTATAAAGCTTGTATAAATACTGCAAGGGCAGATTCAGTTTTACATAAAATATTTAAACTTAGCTAGGTGGTGGCACTATAAAAAATTAAAAAATTTAGTACCAGGTATCACCCTACATTTCCAATGGCGTTGGCAATAGGCTATGAGAAGTAAAACCACCCGGGATTTTGAGGGTATTCCGCGCTTTTGAAAAAAATCCCAGAGAGAGAGTCCCCCACACGCATTTGTGCCTCTGGCAGCAATACGGTGGACCAATGCATTTCCCTCCCTTATAAAAGGTATCTCCCTTCTAGGTAGGTTCAAACCAACTTTCCCTGAAGGGTACACCAGGACGTACCCTCGCAGACTCTTAATGAACGTTTAAGTGAATCCGTATTCCCTAATTAAGGGCCAAAGCTAAACAGGTCGGCCCTTCACAAAAGCCTAACTAGTTAGACTTTTGCTTTAATTTTGCGCTGGTGTTTCTGATTGACAGGCATTCGTAATGAGGGTATATTGAAGTGGAAGAATCTCCTCCAATATTCGGGACCGCGTTGGAACTAGGAATGGTGACTTGTTAAAAAAAGTATCTAATTAGTTCATCAGTTACATTTTAAAATTACAAGGACAATATTTTTTTTTGCTTTAGCAAATGTGAAATTGATGATAATACAGTGCAGCAACATTAAATGTATTAACGTAACTAATTCATAAAAAGTGTGCAAAGCACTGTTTCAGTAAATGTTTACATTACAACGGTGCATCTACATATGCCGCTGGCTTTCAGGTTGCTTTGCCGCTGACTTGCCGCCGGCTTTACT
Source organism: Glyphodes pyloalis (assembly GCA_037074685.1). Taxonomy (NCBI): domain Eukaryota; kingdom Metazoa; phylum Arthropoda; class Insecta; order Lepidoptera; family Crambidae; genus Glyphodes; species Glyphodes pyloalis. The sequence goes on from JAYKKO010000052.1 coordinate 768,552, forward strand.
ACTACGAGTGGAAGCCGCATGCCGCCGGCTTGTCCCGTGCCGGCGGATTATGTGGATGCGCCATTAGATACAAAGTTACCTGGCGGAACAAGCGGCGTATAAGTTTACTCTTTCAATAAGGACGTCGCAACGCCCATGTGAAATTAAAAAATGAAACATTTGCAATTGGTTAAATAAACGTTATCCGAGAATTGAATGATCAGCCCTAAAAATAACAAAACCAATCCAGCATTCATTAATTCTGATATAGCGACTTTTAGTAAGCAGTTGGATTTTATGTTACCCATTAAAAATTCGGATCCAATCAAATCAAATAAACATTCTGTATTTAATTAGGTTATACACCTTTGAACATCTATTCCAATATTATAAAGTTGAAAAGCTTGTTGGTTTGAAACCGCTCATCTCAGGATTTACTGGTTTGAATTGAATAAATTATTTTTGTGTTGAATAGTCCATTTATCGGCGATAGTTCTAGGCTATAAATTATAAATAGTAATATAATATAAAACATCACACACATTGTTTTGATTTTGTGGTAACCAGCTATAGCACTTATATTACAGAAATCAGCATCAGCAGCACGCGCGATACCTGAAGGTCGTAGGTTCGAGCCATACATCGCAAGGGGATTTGACATTTTCTGTTTCTTTAAAATAATCAAGATCAAGATAAGACCGCCTAAATTGTACTATAATCAATCTGTAAAACCTATTTCTGTAAAGTTTTGTGCAATAAAGTATATCTATCTATCTATCTATCTAACGTCGAAAGCACGTTAAACTCTATACCGACTCTATATCACGGGAATAAGAACCAAGATCCAATGGCAAGTGTTATCTTGATGTCCTATTCACAGTACCTACCTATGTTTGTATTAAGAGCATATACAAAACTGACCGCTAAACTACAAAACGTTTCCAAAATCTAAAGCGAGCTGATTGAGTCACAGGTGCACACCAACCTTATTAGCTCCGAGCACGATTTCTAGTTGTTAAAAGTTTTAATTAGCAACAAGTCGAAAGTCACGAGTCAGTTTGTTCGTCACTGCTCTCGCTAGTTCCGGGATTGTTCTAATTTCATAATTACGTCGCCCCCGCACGGAGTTTATAGCAAGATTCCTATTATGTGTATCTTAATGATGAGCTGGGACGATACAAGAGTACGTCAGACTGTACACGATCCTTATACCTTTGACATAAGAACTTATATCGAATAGCAAGTGTTTACCGTGTTGTTTTTAAAAAAATAATAATAACTCGGCCAGTAATGTCTGCCGGAGACAGGCCTCATGTCAACTATGAGGTGGAATGGGCGTCTACCGCGGATTGGTACAGGGTTAATAGAAAGATATTGCACAAGATATACAGACATTATTGCACAAGTTCTCAGAATTTGGTTTTACATACAATTTTTTTTCTTTTTTTTTATATTGCACTTCAAGATTGACCTCATCCCACCTGATGTTAAGTGGTAATGAGGTCTTAGCTTAAGGGTGACAAGTATAGCATAATAAAGCTGTTACTGGACTTGTCGCCCTTACCATGAAGGCTTGACCACTGCTACTAATGTAGCACCTCCCAGGAGCTCTGTTAACCTTACTCACGCGCAGGAACACAACAACACAGAAGCGATTGTTATTTGGCTGCGGTCTACTGTAAGGTGGAGGTATTTCACCAGTCGGGCTGCTCCAGTTTGAGCGATAAATCGTTATGCCCTACCTCTCTTAAAATTATAGTTTAATGCGGCCCTCGCATTTTCTACTGATTCTTCTCTCCTAATGATCACAGCGTGATGTTAACAGCCTTAAGGCTTCTTCGATAAATGGACTATCCAATACAAAATAAATTTTAAATTCGAACAAGTAGTTCCTGAGATTAGCGCATTCAAACAAACTAACTCTTCAGCTTCATAACGTTAATATAGAATAGTAAATGACAAAAAATGGGTACGACCGTGCCAATACATGAGTTCAGTTGAAGGGTGTCTATAGAAATGAAGAATGCCACTAGCTAAGTCCGTATTTCGTACTTTTTAAATATATGCAATAAACTTGAAATCAATAAATAAAGCAAAGCGTAAGCTGAAAAGCTTTGCTGCAAATGCTTGGATAATTTTATAAAATGACGACCCTATTCTTGGCAATTGTACCTACTATTTTGGGATATTCTTTAAATACATCTTAGGATATAGGCTGGCTATGGGATACTTTGACTGATCTAGTTAAATCTTGTATTTGACTTTTAATGATCGAATCTTAATTGTATTACATGAAATAATTTAGATATGCACTAACAATAAATAATAGACCAAAAGTACACACATTAAGCTGAGGAAAAAAACCAAAAGACAAATGTATTTTACGCACATATCAAATTGAACCTAACTTATTCCTTCTAATATTATAAAAGCGAAAGTAACTCTGTCTGTCTGTTACATTTTCCCGCTTAAGTCTCTCAACCGATCTTGATGAAATTTTGCACAGACAATCTTCGACCCTGAAAAAGGGCATAGGGTACCTTTTATTGCCTGTAAGTCCATGCGAACGAAGTCGCGGGCCCAGCTAGTTAATAGCCAAATAATATTAGTATTTTAAATGTTCATGATAGGTTACTTGATTTGGATTCAGCTAAATACCGCTTTTTGAAAACTACAATTATCAAAACAATAACGTTTGATTGCAGAACTAAAAAATCCCTAGATGCTGAACATCTTGCAATCACGATTTATACTTTACTCCTAAGAGAGCAAGTCGAGATTTTCAAAAGTAAAACTCAGCTAAAAAGTTTTTAGACGGGAGATAGTAAGCACAAGTTTCATGCTAGGATCCTAAATTATGAATACCTAGTTCACTTGGTGTTTATGGCTTTCGGCAAAGTTTGCTTGATACTTTTCACGAACGTTTATCATCAGCAAAGGATCATAATGCATTGTTAATGCCCTATTTATTCACGACTAGCGGTGCGCCCTGTCATTGCCTAGGCTTAAACGTAAGATACTGTTACCGTAACAAATCTACTAAGTTTCTTACAGATCATCGCGGTAGATGTCGGTTCCAAACTGAAGATTCAAAAAGTATGTAACCTACATGAATGACAAATTATTTGATTGATATCTTAGAGGCTGTGATATCAATGAAAAAATGTACCTACATTGTGACGAGATGAAAAAAGGTGTTTTTTTTTCAAACGCCTACACAATACGAAATTAACTTAAATAAAATTAGATTTCGCAATAAACAAGTATGTGCTCATCAATGCCCACGTACGAGGCTTAACTTTTTAATTGCTTTGTAGTAACGTGACATTTTTATTCACAAATGTTTTTAAAATGCTTTGAAGCGACGCATAAAATCTCAATCATTCCGAGATAAGGTAGAAAAAGTACATTTTTGTCAACGAAACAAAAGTTCATGTTGGCCAACGAGATTACATTTGTGTCCCACGCATGTTACATGTATACCTACATGTATTCATCTTTACTAATATTATAAAGAGGAAAGATTTGTACCTATTTTTGTATGATTGTAATGCATAGGCTCAAAAAGTACTGGGCCGATTTAAAACATTCTTTCACCAATAGAATGCTTCATTCTTCCAATTTGACATAGGCTACAAAATTAGGAATCCTTGGTAAAATTTGAAAAATTTCAACAGAAAAGCGAGAAAAATTCTCTAAGGCGAAACGAAGTTCGCCGGGACCGCTAGTCTTCTATATAATTTGAAAATGAGTCATCGTAATATACGCGCATACCTTCAGAAATATTGGACATACCTACATCGGATAATATTTTTTTTGTATTGTCAGTTTAAAATTCATTCGTGTAGATTCATCAGATCAGTAATACTTGTAAGTCGTCTATACAAATCAAATAATATGACTATTGCGCCATTCAGAATATATAACTAACTATGATAAAGATCCAAGAAAATTGCAAAATGTGATTCACAGCCTAAAGAATGCATTTTATTGTGATTTTATTGTTCTTTATAGGAATATTACACGCAAGTTATAACGTAAAATATTTAAAGATTTATTACTTGCTGTAAATGAGTTAGTACACAAATCTTCATCGTTCCAATTTCCCTTTCAAAATCTTATCCAGTTTAGCAATTCAAAATAATACGTGCCGTGTCAACGACAGGAATTTTACGGTTTAGCAATTTCACTTCGCACATAATGACATGTTAATTAAATTACGAGTTCTCATACTTTACTTATATATTATGTTGTATATCCATAATTATATTATAAATGCGAAAGTAACTCTGACCATCTGCCTATCCGTCTGTCTGTCTGGTTTTCACGCATAACCACGAAACCAATTTTGAAGTACTTAGCTAGGTGTTATCTGCTCGGGGACCAAGGCCCAACTGCCAATATTGGTTTGTTGTATATACAATACTTAGTGGCGACGAAAACTCTGACATCGCGATGTAGGATCGATGTCATGAATTACGTATGGAGTGTTGTTTACAGGCCAATTCTGCTGACACTGTATTTGTGTCGACTTGTAGGTAATGTCGTAGGTCGGCACAAAATAATTAATTAATGTTAACTTCTAGTGTATGGAAATTATTGACATTTGAGACTGTTACTGTTATTTGGTCAGTTTGACTGCTCCAGTATATCAGACGGCGACGTTCATGCTGGTTTTAGCACACATGCAAGAAAGCACCCCGACTCAATCTTGTAAAACAATTAAAATTGTCATCGCGATGTGGGTTCCTCTCTTGCTTACCATCAGGCTGGGAGGAGCCAATATACTGCCCTACTATAAAAAAAAAAAAAAAAAACACTTTAATCGGATAGATTGGATAGACGCAATCTCAGATTGTACAAATGTCGGATAATGTCGGATAAACACCCATTGATGAGGTACACCGCTCTGGTTGTCCAATTAGGATTAGTGGCTAAGCCTGGCTCGTTTGCGAGACTCGTACAAATTGATTACATTGGTATCTTAATGACGGTTTAAGTGAATTTTAGAACATTATTCAAGACCGCAGGTGGGAGTAATGACCGATGCTAGGGTGATGGTAGGTCAGGGTCGGGTGGGAGCCTAAAGTCTGAACCTAGATTGGTGGGTACAGTCACATGGACATATATATATAATACTATATGTACCTACGACTTCGTAAGCGTGGACTACATATTTTCATGGTCGGTTTTACCCCTATCTCCCCTTATATTCGAAACCAAAAGTAGTCCATATTTTAATCTAAGGTATTTGTACCAAGTTTTATTTATCTCTAACTTAAAAAATAAACATTTTCCTGTATAAACTTTCAAGGACAAAACAAAAACTAGCCTATGTCCGTTCTAAAGGTGCGTATACCTTTACCGAATTTTATGAAAATCGGCTCAGTGGTTTAGGCTTAAATGCCGGACAGACAAACAGACAGACAGAGTTAATATCGCATTTATCATATGAATTAAATTTTCATTTATTAATTAAATACTCAAAAAAAAAATATATTTTTTATAACTATAATAATTCTTATCCTTTATTTACAATGTCAGGTGAAAAAGCAGTAACGTGTTTTGACTCTTTTTAAACAATATGTCGTCATAATCGTTAACTTGCAAAGGTTTATATAAATAGTAAAACGTGTAATTTGCTGATATTAAATACTCACAAAGTCGCAGGATAAAACTAGTAAATCATAAGTTTTATGCGCCAGACAACCACAGCAATCAACTAGTCTCGTACTTAAGGTTTTCTTAGTATTATCAGTACCAGACGATAGACTAGCTTAGGGCGAAATCCAGCACACCCAGACCCAAGTCACACACACGACGCGGGTATTGAAACCGAGACCTTTTTCACTTCGCGCTGGTCTATCTTAACCTATACCTAGTACTGAAGTATTGGCAGCGGAGCCGCACAGCAAATCCGATGCTGGGACCGGAGACGCCAGGCGTGGGGTAAACCTGGCGTCATTTACCTCGATCCCTAGGGTGTGGGGCGTGTCACGTTCCAGCCACGCGCGTTATGCGTGGCAAGGAGGGCCGCTAAGCGGCAGGCGCTGTGTAGACACCCCAAGAGATCCTGACTTCAAGCGACAAAAGCGCAGCGTTGTCCACCGAGGGGGTTTTATTTATTTATTTATTTAAAAACTTTATTGCACAAAAAAAGTACAACAGGTGGACTTAATGCTATGGGCATTCTCTACCAGTCAACCTTTGGGTCATGCGGAGAGTTAGTTTATGGGTGCGGTAATAGTGACAAAGTGCATAAGTAATCTAAAAAATAAAATAAAAACATAATACACGAGAATAGTAACTATCAAGCGTTACAAAATTCATTTCGGAAACAATTAAATATACATATAGACATACCTGAATAAATATAATATATATATAAAATATGAAGTTTTACTTATATTTACATAATGAGCATATATATACTTATATATACATAAGTAAATAATACCACATAAAAATATAAAATAAATAATAACTATATATAAATGGATTCAGCAATTGAAAAATTTATGTCTACGATTTATGTATTAGCGAGAGAGAAGTGTTCACGAACTTTCATTTTAAAAATTCCCTTAGTCAGGGATTGTCGAGTATCAGCGATTTAGACGGTGCGAGCCCGACACACCGCTCTCTGTTCCCCATAGAGACTGACGGTGCGGTAGTATTTTTCCCCTCGACAAAAAATAAAAAAAAATACCACTTAAGTCAACTTACGACATATTTTCAAAGTCATTCTAAAGTGAACCTTGTCGTTACGTTATAAAAGCTCAAGTATTCACATTTTATTGCTAGTGACTGTACATTTAATGCAATCGAATGTACTAAGTACATTAAAATACATCAAAGGGCCTAGCCAAGTGGCAAATACTCGAGTGATCTTCTGCGACTCAAAACAATTAAGTAATTGGCGAACGCATTTTGTTTAATTGTTTGTTCATTCAAAAAACAATATTATGTCGATAGCAAATAGTAAATTAATTTGCTGATTGACAATCAACGCTTATAGGTCGAGTAATTGCTTTACAAATTATCGTCAATTGACTATATTCCGTGAAAAATCAGCCAGATGGCGCACGTGGGCGTGAGGTCAAACTGCTATGTTCGAAACGAAAAATAATTCGTTTGCAATTTTGTTTACTCCTGTAGGTAGATGTGTAGTTGTGTACCTAGTGTGTCCTATATGTTCTAGGTGCTGCCTATCTATATATTTATTTATTTAAAAACTTTATTGCACAAATAGGTACAACAGGTGGACTTAATGCTAGGGGCATTCTCTACCAGTCAACCTTTGGGTCATGCAGATAATTTGTATATGGGTGCGGTAACAGGGGAGAAAAAAAAAGATATCATTTTAAACAACAATAAATTAAGCATTTAAAATAACATTACGGTATCTTTTAAATATATGATAATAATGCACATACAATATAAATTAATAAGAATATAATAAATAAAATATGAAGGTATACTTAGATTTACATAATATTGATAATTTTTTATATAAAAACAAATATCTACATAACTATAAATTCAGAAGATAAATAAATTGGTTCAGCAATTGATAAATTCATGACTATCATTACCTACTTGTTAGCGAGAGAGAAGTATTCAGGAACTTTATTTTTAAAAATTCCCTTAGTCAGGGATTGTCGGATATCAGCGGGCAGAGCGTTCCAAAGCCGAGCGGCTTGCACAGTGAAAGACTTAGAGAAGAAGTCACTTTGATGTCGAGGAATGTTTAAGCTTAGATTGTCTGAGGAGCGAAGAGATCGGTCATGAGATATATGCTATCTAGCTGATGGAACACTTTATTAAGGTGATGCATAAGATGCAAATGATAGAAGCTTAGAGCACTACAGTAATTATTTATTAATTAGAGAATATCAATTATAACACAATATCTTTGGCTAAGAAGCGAAAGCGAACGACGCGTGAGAATTTACACAAGTTCATAACAGATAATGTGTGTTTGATGTTTTTTAGTTTTCCAAGGATTCCGTGGAGGCCAATGATACAGTTAAACGTTGTTTCAAGGCACAAACAAATCGATGTGTATTTAGGCGGTCTACTTTAAAAAATATTTTGTTTATCTTTTACCATTAAACAAATCAAAAATTAACACAAAAAGACCGCTAAGTACATATAAATCGGACCGACCATTTTTTTTCTTATACAGCCCACCACAGAATCTCTGTATTTTAACAGACGAATACATTATATTTCACGAATTACTGTTCAAATTTTACCCCGCAAACGTTAATAACAATTTTCATTTACCATTTGCTACAAAATTTGTAATAATACAAAGCGAAGGAATATTCTGATGAAGTAAATTCGATTTACGCAGTTTAGCGGCTGGCAGAATGCAAATGGCAGAGCTGTGATAATATTAAGAATAATTAAGAAACCTTGTTACGAATATGATAATTATTTCAGACACTGTTCTGTCTAATCTACAATCTTAATATTTACATTAATTTGTTCGCGTTATGTGAGTAAAATTAGTATTTTTTTAAGATTTTTCACAATGCCAATTGAATGCTTAGAGACATTTAATAAAAAGTTGATTTTTGTATACTACTGGCTGTCCGCGTTATTTCGTAATAAAAATATCTTGTTGGTAAACTGGAAAAGAAACTCGTTTTGCTCTTTTACGTTTTATGCCCGGTTTCAATATTTTACGGTTCGTAATGTGTCAAAAATTACTATCCATTTTTTTCTAACGGACTACGAGTCGTTAATACCGTTCTATAATTTACTTTCCATACCAGCTGTCATCATTAGTCCGTTGGTTGTTTTAGCGTATGCCTCGAATAATTTATAACTATTCGTAATTAAAACGGATCGTTTTTCAAATATTGAAACCCGGAATTACCTAATTGGTAAGCAACAAGAGAGAAGAGAATAGTAAAAATAAATTAAGAGCGAAAGTAGTTAAGAGAGGTAGGGCATAGCGATTTATCGCTCGAACTGGAGCAGCCCGACTGGTGAAATACCTCCACCTTACAGAAGACCGCAGCCAAATAACAATCACTTTTGTGTTGTTGAGTTCCTGCGTGTGAGTAAGGTTTCCAGAGCTTCTGGGGGATGCTACATTAGAAACAGGGGTCAAGCCTTCAAGGTAAGGGCGACAAGTCCAGTAACAGATTTATTATGCTGTACTTGTCGCCCTTAAGCTCGGACCTCATTACCACTTAACATCAGGTGGGATGAGGTTAATCTTGAAGAAAAGACGAAAGAAATTAAAATATATTAACGCTTAAAAAACATAGTCAAAACGGCTGTCACGGTCGGATATCAGCAGTAGCTAGGAGTCGGGTTTTTTCCTTAAAAATCAAAGCCATTACCGCGTCAGTTAAACCGTTACCGCCATATTAAATTGCTATCACTTTGTAGAGGTCTAACCAAATCAAGCAAAGTGAATTACTTAGGATGTAATTGTTCTAAACTTATGGACACCAACTTGGGGTTTAATACTATTAGTTAGCTTGGCACTGGCACCTGTTCAAATTTGCTTTTGGAAGTACGTTTCGTCGGCAATTCCACTGAATGGTTTTCCCGCTGAATTAGAATTTGAAGTTTTGACGTATAACGGTTGATTTGTCTGTACAAAAGTAGTGCAACTTTTTTTATGGCTGATCAAGACCTGCGTAACATAATTTTAATGAGATCGGCCGCTTTGGCGAAGTCGGTTGATTATTAAAAACTCAAATGAAAAAGTACAACAACATATCAAATTATATTAATTTTTCTAGGCATTTGTGGTCTACTGCTAAATTATTGTGAAAATTAGAAAACATCACATAACGTATATTGCTCTGATTACGTGGTAAATAGCAAAAGCACTTGTGTTACAGAAATTAGAAACAATGACAATTCTACAATACTCAGACCTCAGACACTGTAGAAAACCTCGTTTGCCATTTAGACCCGACAGAGAATCGAACTTAGAACCTAATAGATGGCGCGAAGCCTACTCGCCTCTTAAATTATATAATATAATTATTAAAAATATTTAAAAAAACTTTAGCGACCAAAACTAAATATCAATAACCAAAAGATATAAATCATACCAGTACTAACGATAAGTCAGACTTAAGAAATATTGGTATTTAATGACCCAATGGCATGTCCAAAGTTTATTCAATAAAGCCTTGCTTAAGAAATAATGACCGCACTCAAATAAATAGATCAGTAAGTATGATTAAAAGTGAGTGAGCGAGGAAATGTGAACATTTTGACAAGATGGTAAGATGATAGTGTTTGTTTACTAATACAGTGACTTTTTCAAATTAAACGTTTTAATTGTCCTTAATTATTTTAAATAAACAGAAAAATTTCAAATTTCCTTGCGGTCTGGGGTTCGACCTACGATTTTTGCGTATCGCGCGTGCTGCTTTCCCAATGAGCACAAGATATGATAGGCGATGAATTTTTCTCTTGTATGTACACTCTTAGGCTCCGGTAAATGCCCTCTGCCGTATATGTTTAGAACTACATAGGTACTTATTCTTTAATGATCATGTGACACGATATAATTTGAAAGATTTTACATCAAGCTCTCTGTTTTTATTGACATAACTAATTTCACTTTAAATAAAAGGTAGCCTGTATCCTTTTTCAGGGTCTAACGATTGTCTGTGCCAAATTTCATCACAATCGGTTGAGAGGTTTAAGCGGGAAAGCGTAACAGACAGACAGAGTTACTTTCGCATTTATGATATTAGTAGGGATCTATTTATTACTTAAATTAGATTATTAAAAGTTTAATCAAACAAATGTATTCGTGCCGCTTATAAAAATAGATTTTTATGACATTTAAAAGATACTAAATTCATACGAACTTATATCACATTTTAAATCAAACATTTCTTTTTTAAGTAGATATAACACTTTCGAAATTAAATACAATACAAAACTTCTACATTAGGTAATACTATCTACCGAGAAGACGCCGTTAAGAAACTCAGTAGATGAGTTAAAACAACAATATGACTATTGCTGTGTAGACCACTTTGGAATTTGGATTAAGTAAAATTGTTTTGTATTGATAAGTAAAGAACTACCTTACTACAAGCTACCGAGAAGACACTGGTAAGTAACTCAGTAGATTAGTTAAATTAGCAATATTTAACTATTGCTTCGTTCTACACGTACTCCACTTTGGAATTTAGATTAAGTAAAATTGTTTTGTATTGATGAGTAAAGAAACATTGAGTATTTATTTCTGAAAGGTAAAGTTGATTAGACCAGTTCCCGAAGGTGGCACCTGTTCACAAGCATGACGTATGTGCCAGCCATCGCTTCATCACCACTTCTGCGCCTGATAGCAGCCTAACCTACACTTTTAGGTGTCGCAACTTTACAAATAATTAAACGATGCAATTACCTCTTGTCTTTCAAATATCATAATGGGATTAAACGAAATTCCTTTTGTGCCAGACTTCGGTTTATCCATCTCACAAATAAATCATTTAAGATTAACGAAAACTTCCTGGCAGCTTTGTAATCAGCGTGATAGATAAAAATCCGGCCAAAGTCAAGTCGGACTCGGTCGGTTCCGTTTTTATAATTATTTCTGTTAAATTGTTATTATTTATGATAAACTTCGCGCCTTTTCACATTTTTGTCTATGCTCTCTCTTACTCTGTGAATGTCACTAAGTGCGGTGGTTACTCAGATAAATTTCCGAAATACACAGTTATTCAAGTATAAAATCTTATTTTCAACTTAACAATTTCTTTAATAATGATAATTATTTATTTACTTAATAGTAGGTAAATATGTGGAAAGAATTTATCTGATGCGTCCTATTAAGCATCTATAGCTTGTTAAAGTTTTAAATTTTTTACAGTGAATCACGCCGGACCAGCGAAATTAAATATTTTAAAGAAACAGAAAATATTTCATCTCGCCTTGCGTTGCGGGATTCGAACCCACTACTTTTACGTATCGCACGTGCAGCTCTTCCAACTGAGCCTATAACTTGCGGTTAGTAATGACTCATTTTTTCCGCCTTTATAATTAACTTTTAGCCTTCGATTAGTGCCCTCTGGCGTATGAAATCTAATTAGATTTTTTTTTATAGTGCACGCCGTAATATTTATTAATTCTTTAAAATATTTCGTTAAAAATTTTTAGTCTAATACAGTTTCTTACTAAGGTAGGACAGTTTCATAGATATATTAGAAACAGAAAAATTTTATCTCCCCTTGCGATGCGGGAATCGAACCCACGACCTTCACGTATCGCGCGTGCTGCTCTTACCAACTGAGCTAACCGCAAGTTATCGTAGGCGATGAAATTTTTCTGCTGTGTCAACCGTTAGCCTCCGGTAAGCGCCCTCTGCCGAATATGTTTAGAACGACATACTTATCGGCCCATTCGTTGCAGAAATGTTTGAAAACCACGGAATCGAAGACACCTGGCATCTTAATCGATTTTATTATTTTTATACTTTAAATCGCAAGGGGAGATAAAAATATTCTGTTTCTAATATTTAAAGTTTGCTAGTACGGCGTTTAGTACTATAAAAATAATAAAAAAGTTTCATATATAATTAGACTCAAATTAGGGCAGAGTTTCAGTTAATCTCAGTAGTTGCTAATTTTAATTCTAATTACACAGAAGTTAGTAACTCTCTTTTTCTGAAGAAAAATACTTAGTTTGACTGCTGTCGAACCGGCAAAAGCTTTTATTTTAGTGACTTTCATTTCGTTCCGTCTTTTGGTTGATAAATTATTACAAGCAGCCCGCCGCGGCTTCAATCGCTTTACCGTCAAAATCGGTTCAGCTATTTCATTAGCTGGAACAAACAGACAGATAGACAAACAGACAAAGGTTGAAAAAGAAATTAAATGTTTGTAAAGAAAATGTATTTCTTTAATTCTGGATTTTAACCTCTTTTATAATATGTAAAGCCTTATAGTTTTTATGAGGACATTTCAACTTGACACGTTGCTAAGGTAACCAAAGATTGTTGATGTCAAATGGAGATGTTACTCGTAAATTAAACTAAAATTATTTTAGTAACACTTATTATATAAAATGAATTGGCATATTGGAAAAAAGACTTTGAATGTCGTTTATCTGATTTTCAGGTATGTTATTGTGTTCAAAGTTGTAATGATAGTTTTGTGTTAATTTTATTTAACTAATGAAATAAAAATCTGATTTTCAGAACAACACAACATAGTTTGTTTATATTTGCCAGTGGATGATTGGATGAAATGTCCTTCTTATATGTTTATATATATGTATACCGTAAATATGTATATTAATTATGCATGTAGTATAAAAGTGGCTATTTTAATATTAAAAACAGACACTCCAATTTTATTTATATGTATAGATATAACGCTGAAATGAGATTTGTATCAATTTGAGGGACGTACCTAAACGTTTTAATTTTATGAAAAAAACTGTTCAAAACGCGTTAACTACACGGCGTTTGAACACAGAAAGAAAATTAAATTACCGCGCTTCGTTTTCATCTGAAGTCCAAAAAACTGATGCCAACCAACGAAAACATAATCACATTACGCTTACAAAACAGAAACTCGTTCAATTCAATTAGAATTAGGCGATAGAATCGAATCCCAGTCGGATCTCATAATTAGAAGAGCGCCTGTGAAAAAATAATAAAAGAACCAACCGTTTGAAGCAATCGTTGCGGAAAATTAATCAGATCAGAAACGATGCCCAATCTTCGTGTATTCCAGCGATTGGGCCAATAACATCAATTAGTTACACCTCATTTGGGTTTGCCGCTGAGAGAGCTTTAAGGGGTCCGTAAATTAGGAATGGGAACAGAAATCTTTTTATTCATTGAAATCACATCAGTTTAACCAAATGAAGCTAGCTTCGGATCACGGGCATACCCTACTCTTAAAAATGTTCGTACGACACAGCGTTCATCGTTACCATAGACGTTCGTCGTGACAATGTTCGGAGTGAATGGGAGTGAATGATAAGGGCCGGCTTGTAAAAATATTAAAGGCAGTCTATGGCCGCGCTGACACAAATGCCAAAACTTGCTGACAAAGCGCGATATTTTAAAGTTCATGAGAGCAACTTGATGAATAAAACTATTGTGAACAAAGTGCCTGTGTTAAGACGGTGTGTGTTTCCCATAGAAGTTTTAGAAATAGAGCAGTAAGTATTTTTCCTAAACTTTATTTTGTGTGAAGCTGTAGTTTGTAGTATTTAACGGGTTTTATTTATTTTAAGGCTATGTCTCAGTCCTGCAGCACTGAACAAATAAATGCCTTGCTAGATTTTTTGAGTGAGCATAGAGATTTAGCAAGGGGTTTACTGAGGTCAGCTGATGGCAGAGCCCGAGCAAAAAGGTTGTGGGAAGAAATTGCCCAGACGGTGAACTCTTTGGGTGGTAGTATAAAAACCGTCCAACAATGGCAAAAGGTAGGTGGAAGACCTTTGATTATATTTGTTAAAAATAATGTGTCTGACGACCAAAACTAATTGAAGTCTCCATAATATCATATTTATTTTCTGACTTGTTTTCCTGAGTTAAAATTAATAGGTATACCTACATATTAGGTAGTATGTTTTGTATTTGAATTATTACCTACTACACTATAACATTATAGTATAATCAAATATGTTATTATCAGATTGTATATGATTTTCAGCAGTAAATATAATGTTAATAATTCAATATTATGTATGTTAAATTTCAGGTATGGACAGATAGGAAACATGTAGCCAAAAAAAATGCTGCAGCATTACGAAGAGCACAGTCGGGTACCGGCGGTGGGCCCTCGTCAGCTGCTGCCCTATCCCAATGGGAATTGCGCATCCTGGACATAATGGGTGAAGGTTTTGGTGGACCACAAACCACAGCTCGTGTGCCAGCTTTTCCCACAGTGGTACGTAATTTTTTCCTCTGATATTACCCCAAAAGTTGGCTGGTAGAGAATGTTTCAAGTATTTAATCCCCCTGTTGTACTTTTTTTTAAGAAGTAAAGTTTTGAAATAAATAACATTGAAACAAGTTTTTTGTAAACTCACTATAAAAATATAGAAAACATACGGCTTATATACGACTTCAACAAATAGCTATTTTCTAGTTTAGTTTTTTGTAAAATTATTTGCTTCTATTTTTTCTATATTTATAAAATATTTAATAATTTTTAAATTCCTTTCACAGAATACGACTGAAGAAATCGTACCTGTTGGTCCTATTGCTAGTACATCAGGCAATATTGGTGACTCTACTATAGCTTCCGAAGAAATTTTGAGTGGTGATTTACCAATAGAGGTGTCATTAGCGGGACTGGGTACCAGTGATGAACCATCGTATCAGTCACAACTAGAAAATCGGTCGACAACTCATGCCACCCAAAGTACATCATCGCGTACCTTTAACCGTAAGTATTATTTTTGTTATTCTGTTGTGTAAATATAGTTCAACTTCTTATGGCCCTTCTCGTCGAACAAGTCATAAAAAAGGTTATTTATCGATTCGGCCCAAAGAGTCAAGTGGGTAACATTTAGAGAATTTACAAAACTCTTGTTTCAATACTTGAAATACAAAGTAAAAAATACAAAATCGACAAAGAAATTATCGGTTAAAAATGAGCAAAGTGGTTGATAGTGAATTCTACTTAATGCTTTTTTTTTGTTTAGGTTCACTTCGGCGTCGAACCAATCTCAGTGATCGCTTGGTGCAAATGGAAAGAGAAAAAATTAATATATTAAAAAATATCTTTACCAGCATAAATGGCATCGAGAAAGCAATTATAGAATTAGTAGAATTAAAAAAAAATAATTTATAATTTTTGTGAGTTCCTTTTTAGACTTATATTTACTCTATTACAATTTTGTTTCATTTTAGGATATTATAGACATACGCTACGCTGTCCCGACCCAAGTACTGTTTTAATTTCAGGTATAGGCATACTTGTATTTTTAAAATAAACAAATTACTAGAATAATGTTTGTAATATGCTGGGATTTAACCCAATGCCACATTGGTTGATAGATAGCGCTGTAACATTTAACTCTTTCAAATTTTGAATAAGTTTCTTAATAAATATGTACTTATTTATTTTTTTTATTTAGTATTTTTGACGGTTTAAATGAATTAAAGGACGTATGATTTTTGTATTTGATTCAATGCAAAGACTTTTTTCTTAAATTTGTATATTTCACCTGTTTACATAGTATGTTAATAGATTAGATTAATAGATATAATTAGGTATTGTGTAAAATTTTTTTTACAACATTAATTGCGTATTAATTTAATGCGTGTTAAGTTCTAGTTTGAGTAGTAAATAAAGTATTTAACATTAAGAATGTTCTTTATTAAAAATAAATTTCTTATATAATATATTATCTTAATTCATGTAAAAAAAACAATAAGCATTATGTAATTTAAAAAAATAAAATAAGTTATGACAAATCTTGTGTCTTAATTATGTGTTAGAATATTATAATAATCTAAATCTATAATCATAAAACTTAGTTAACCAATTAATGCAATATTAACTGATTAACTAAGTTTGCCCTCACAGCTTGCCCTCTTCGAAGTGCCTGTGTAGCACTAGCATTTGGGCCGCCTGGTACGGAAACTGTTGGCTGCTGTTGTTGCTCTTGATATCTTTCTGCTTCGGTCAGCTCAGGAAACTCTACCCCATCCCTGATAGAAATATTGTGAAGAACACAGCAGGCAATAGTAATTTTTCCTGCTGTTTCTGGACAATAATGCATTTCCCGAGCTGACAATAAACAGCGGAAACGGCCTTTCAAAATCCCGAAGGTACGTTCGATTGTAGTCCTTGTTTTTTTTTGGAGTTTATTGAAACGCCCTTCGGGAGTATCGTCGGCCACATCGCCAACCGGTGTTATTAAATACTCCCTCAATGCATACCCAGAATCTCCTGAAACAAAAATTGTATTGCATTTTCCTCAAACGTAATGTATAAGTTTTATGAGGTAGTACTTTTTTTATTTCGACAGCCAAAATAGATATGAAATTTCTAATTTGAAAAATAAAATGCTGTTGTATCAAGTTGAACATATTTTTTTAATCTTGTTATTTGTTCTTGAAAATTTTGTTTCTTACCTAGTAAAAACGCAGTTTCTCCTTGCTCTACAATATTTTCCAGATGTGTTTTAATTTCAGATTCGTTCCATATGAAGGAATCATGGGTTGCACCTCCGTAAGACGCATCTACATTTAAAATATAATTGTCCGCATCACAGATCTGTAACAAAAAATGGGTTTCTTAATGATATTAGTTCCAGTTTATAGAATCAAAGAAAGCTCTAAAAACTAGTATAAAATAACTCACCATTTGTACATTTAGCGAATGATAAGATTTCCTGTTGAAGAATCTTTCCTCATTATCTTTAGGCCTAATTATGGCTATATGAGTACAATCTATGCAACCCAAAACTCCCGGAAAACCATATTTATTGAAAAATCTGTGAAAATAACAGTTTTGTATGCTTAAACTGTATGCGATGAAAGAATTAATTTGTTTCAGTTTTAATAAATGCTAAAGATTAATGTAAAGTTATACCTTGATTTAATTAGTGTTCTTTCTTCACGGGTCTGAGGGAATTTAATATATTTATTTATTATATGTGGCTGATTCAAGGCTGCCGCAACTTCTCTGATGCACCTCGACACAGTCTGCTGCGCCATAGGAGCATCACTGTTATTACCAACAGACCCTTGATAGCAACCACGTGCGAAATAATTTAAAGCAGTCAAAACCTACAAAACAAGCGAAAAATAATACAAAACAGTTCAAAAATAATCATATAAAAATAATTATCCTAGTAAAATTATTTAATTAATAATACCTTAATCCTTGGATCGATTCCAATTTTATTTTTTTTCCGTGGTAATAATGGTGCTATTTCTGCACATATTTCTTCAAAAAGGGATTTATTTAAGCGATAATTTTTAGTAAATTCTTCATCAGGAATGGTAATGATATTAAAATTTTCCCGCATTTCCTGTCTCCGTCTTCTACGCGCAACTTTATCTTCTTTAACGGCTTCCAAAAAAAGAAGAAATCGTGACATTTTGCGACTGAAATTTTACATGAAAGAATTATGTTTAGATATAGGTAAGCACGTAAACAAATATAAATGCGACTTAATTTTAACATTGTAATTACTTACCTTAACAATAACTGTTATAAACAGTTAAAATTAATATTCAACAGGGTAAAACTTGCACTGTGAAACGTAACTAAATACTTCAAACACTAAAAAGCCACAAACCAACACAAAAAATAATAAAAACGATAATTCCGACGACATCCTAAGAGGTCTCGTTGAGATTATCGTAAAAGGTAGGTTTTGGTCGTTGTCAAATTCAAATAATCGTTCGTGACATTTGTGCCTTAGAGTAGGGTCGCCGACGATACTGTCGAAAATAGTATCGTTCGTTCATTCGTCGATACGATATTAAAAACGATGTAACTGAGAGTAAGTTTCGATACGACAATTCACACGATATATCGAATATCGGTTTTGCGAGTAGACCTCCAGAATCTAAAACTACATCGTAGATACCTACGACCTGCCACGAGTGTGCCGGACTTTGGCGGCGCGCCATCTCTGAGGTCCCGGGCTCGATCCCCGGTCGGGTCAAAATGGGAAACGAACTTTTATATATTGTCTCGGGTCTGGGTGTTGTGGTACCGTCGTTGTTTTTGATTTCTGTAACACAAGTGCTTTAGCTACTTGCCACAGAATAAGAGCTATGTATGTGATGTTGTCCAATATTTATTTATTTATATAATAGGATGTTGACAAAACGCTGGCAAACAGCAAGTTCCCAGATAACATTATATGTTTTTTTTTATTTATTAATGTTTTTGCTGTTTTTACAAAAATGTTGACAGATGAAGAAAAAAGATCTTACGTAGGTAACCTTGACAGATGAAGAAAAAAGATCTTACGTAGGTAACCGTTCGTGTGTCGATCCGACTCACACTTCACCGTCTTTTAGAATTTGGTCGTTTTAAGACTGAAATAATGAACTGAGATGGTTTATTTAAAAGATTTTTAACGATCACAGAATAAGTAGAGTGGAGTGGCGCTAGCTCTGCGCTGTCGTAGATGCGTAGTCGTATTCGCTCTGTATGAATAATTTAATATCGACAAAATTAACAAAAGAAACTGTGTTAGATGTTTAAATAAACATAAATAATAAAGTGCGGAAGTGACTGAAGAGGTTTTTGTGCACATTTTCGTGGTGTCTTTCGGAATAATCTGTGAATGATTTTTGCAAATTAGTGCTATCCAAAAAATATTCTGTGGTCTACGGTAGTCCCATAAAGCATTTTTGCTCAAGACCGTCTTCTGATTATCTTGAGCTCAGAGACAGTAATGACCTAAAGACTTACTTCAACATCTTCTGATAAGTCTCAATAGACTAGTGGCAAACCCATCTGAACCGTTTGAGGGAATCGTCGGAGACGCTGGTTCAAAACTCGCTCGGTCGTTAGAAAGATTTTTGTTATTTTTTTATTTTATTTTTTTTTAATCCCTACTCTCTTTGAAAATGCCAAACATCCAACGCTCACCACTGGCTGGCCAGCAATGCTCTTCGGAGACTGACATCCCATCGATCTCTTGCGACAACGTGTCAAGGGAGTACGTCGGAAGGAGGCAGAAACGCCGCCTGCTAGCTTCGCCACCAGTCACATCCGATGATACTGCTGCGGCCTCCTTTATATCGGAACTGCGACAGGAGTTCGCTGGGTGTATCTCGGAGATGCGCGAATTTCGGAAGGAGATGGCCCATCTTCGGGAGTCTTTCACTGCGATAACGGAGCGGCTGGACAGAGTTGAGGGCAGAATTGAAGCACTGGAACGGCGTCGTGCAGACTGTGAGGCGGGTGGGACGGCCGAACTCGAGCACACCATAACACAACTCAGGCTAGAGCTCAACGAGCGTGATCAGGAGGCCCTCCTTTCGGACCTGGAACTGAGCCAGCTACCCGAGGAAAAAGGTGAAAACGTTGTGCACTCAGTGTCTGTACTCGCCGTGCGACTGGGTGTGACACTGGAGGACCGGGACATAGTGTTCGCGGAGCGCGTAGGTGCACCTGCGAGGGAGAGCGGCGGCCGCCCGCGCCGCATAGTTGTGCGCCTGGCGCGCCGTCATCTACGCGACGAGCTGCTGCGTGCCGCGCGCGTGCGCCGCTCTGTTGCCGCAGGCGCCAACGGGGACCGCGTTTATGTTAATGAACGCCTCACTCGCCAAAACCGCCAACTGTTTCATCGTGCGCGCGAGGAATGTCACAAGCTGCAGTGGCGGTACACCTGGACCAAACGGGGACGTATATATGTTCGGGAGGGGGACGGAAAGCCTGCCTTCCAGCTTCGGTCGACCAATGACTTCTCCAGGGTGTTCGGACCGCGGGCGATCTGACTCGAACCTTCCGGCAAAAACACACACTTTAATATTTACAGGCACAATATTGAAGTAATAACTGAATCGTCCAAATCATCCGCGGTTCACGAACTACCTGCATCACTTTTAACCATCATAAATGGCCTCATTCATTGTATGTTTTTACTTAGCATAAAATGTAATTGTTGTCATCAGTACAGTGGAAACAATATAGTCAGACATCTCCAATTTATTTCACAAACAAAGTGGACTAATTCTATGATTGCCTTATCTAACATTATAATATTTACAAATATATACTTAGTTCTTCATATCTACATATTTATTTATTTACAAAATTTATTTAAAAACATTGGGTCTATTGACAAAAAGAATTACAATAATGATAATGAACATTTCACAAAACATGTAAAAATAGGGTGCGAGTTTATTATTTTACCATGTATTTTCATTCATTTGGATGCCCTGATTGTATCACTCCATAACAGTAACAACAAACCCTCTGAATATGTCTAATGATTTCGAGTAGTAATCTTAAGGTTGGTTTTTTTAACGCTGGTTCCTTGGGTACTGGGCATGAAGAATTTATAGTGGCAGTGCAGGATCTATCACCAGATATTTTGGCATTGAATGAGACATGGTTGAGGGACGGGGGGGACGACAAAGCACCCAAACTTAAGGGATACAGATTGATGCATTGCCCAAGACCAGACCACATCAGAGGAGGACGAGGGGGTGGAGTTGGATTCTATGTGAGGAGAGGCCTTAATGTCCGTGTTTGCCATCACCCCGCCGCTCCAATGGTCGAACAGATGTGGCTGAACGTAAGAGTCCACAACACGACAGTTGTGATTGGCACCGCCTACAGACCGCCACGTCAGGATCTAAATATTTTCCTGGATGCTGTTGCAGAATCTGTTACATCTTTCACTGGACATGATGGACTCATACTGGCTGGAGATTTCAATGTTAACCTACTGGAGGCTAACGGCAATAAATCAAAACGGCTATTTCAGTTCCTGCATAGCGTCAATCTTGACCAGGCAGTTAAGGAACCCACACATTTCACAGCTGAGAGTTGTTCCCTTATTGATGTGCTTTGCACTGATACACGGGTTCTACAGCTAACAGTGAAACACACGCCTGATCTGGGGCGACATGCTATGCTCTGTGCGGAGATGAAAGTAAAAAAGGACAAGCCACATCCGCGCTTTGTCACATCCAGAACTCTAAATAATATAGTGTTGGAACAACTCAACAAAGATCTAGACAATGTAGACTGGCAACACTTTCACAATATAGCTGATGTTAGTTTGCAGGCCAACATATTTACAAATTGGATAATTACACTATTTGACCTGCATGCCCCAGTAAGGTGTTTCAAATCTAAGCATCCCCCACATCCATGGGTCACCGACACTGTTAGGTCCATGATGCGCACTAGAGATAGGTACCACAACCACTTCAAGCTGCACAAAACAGAGCAGGCTAAAACTTCCTATAAAACAATGAAGAATATAGTTCTAGAAGCTATTGAATATGAGAAAAAAAGCTTCTTCACAAAAAATATCAACAGCAACATCAGTAACCCTAAAAGACTTTGGCGCAACCTAAAATCCACAGTGGTGCCAAATAAAAAGGATGTGACTGATCTTCCATCGCACATGAATAACCCTGACAAAATTAATGAGCACTTTCTCACCATTCCCGGCAGTGAACTGGTCACAATATCACAGTTGACTTTCTATGAGCACCACAGACACAGTCCAGCCACATTTTCACTGCAGCCGGCATCCGAGCAGGAAGTACTGAAAATTATAGAAAGTCTAAAGTCAAATGCAGAGGGCAGTGACAAGGTCTCTCTGGATATGATAAAATTGACCATGCCTCAATCATTAAGTGCCATTACAACTTTAATTAATAGGTCTATACTGGAGGGCACCTTTCCTGATATTTGGAAAATAGCGGTTGTGAAGCCACTACCCAAAATTAATAACCCTTCCACTCTGAGTGACCTTCGTCCCATTAGCCTGCTGCCTTGTATTTCCAAAGTCTTGGAGAAGATTGTATGCAGTCAACTTACAAAATACCTCGAGGACAACAACATACTCCCACTCAAACAGTCAGGGTTCCGTAGGGGCTTTGGTACGGCCACTGCACTAGCTGACGTGGTAGACAACTTGTTGGCAGCACAGGACTCAGGTCAGATCAGCATGCTGTTGCTTCTGGACTTCTCACGTGCATTTGACTCGATAAACATATCACTGCTGTTGTCGAAAATGGCCTACTATGGACTTGATACCAACTCGATCAAATGGTTTCACAGCTATTTGATAAACAGGCAACAGTATGTTGAGCTGACGAAGTCGGATGGTACTAAAATATGCTCGTCAACAAAGATTGTCTCTCGTGGAGTCCCGCAGGGATCGATTCTAGGACCGATATTGTACATTTTATACAGTGCGGACATCATAGATACCATTAAACACTGCAAGTATCACTTGTATGCAGATGACCTACAACTGTACTACTCATACAGCCCACATGACCATGATGATGCAGCAGCAAAAGTGAACAATGATCTGGACAGAATCACTGAATGGTGTGAGTCTAACAGCCTGGTCTTAAATCCTAAAAAGTCTAAACTCCTGCTGTTGGGGTCTAAGAGTCATGTTCAGAAACTAAGCAATTTACCTCTATATGTACACATAAAAGGCAACCAGATAGAGCAGGTAGACAAAGCTAGAAACCTGGGGTTAATTATCGACAGCCGGCTCAATTTTGAATCCCATGTAGCAGAGTGTTCACGTGTATGCTTCTACAGACTAAGGTTACTATATAAAATAAGACAATACCTGAGCGAAAAAGTCAGACTAATGCTCTGCGAATCATTAGTATTATCCAGACTCAATTACTGTGATATTGTTTATGGACCGTGCTTACTTTCTAGGACATCCAAACTTATTCAAAGAGTGCAAAACGCCTGTGCACGGTTCTGCTTTAGTATTCCTCCTCGTTCACATGGCACGCCTTACTTAAATGCGTCTAATATTCTTAAAATGGAGGCACGTCGAAATCTGCACCTGGCCGCACTCATGTTTGGGGTAATCAACACAGGCAAGCCGAATTATCTCTTTGAGAAACTGACATGGTCTCGCAGTCAAAGCAAGTTCCCCAAGAGATCGCTCACCCGCATATTTTCAGCAAGCAAACATCGCACCGTAGCCTTCAGAGGCTCTTTCAGATTTGCCGCCTCGCGGTGCTGGAACGACCTTCCTCCCCCGTTGCGTGAACTAAAAATAAAAAAAGGATTTCAAATAAGATTGAAAAATCATCTTTTGAATATCCAAAATGAAACAAACTTACCTTCAGTTTCCTCACGACACGCTAAGGGCTAGGCTGGCCAGACTCCAGACATCGCTAGGGCGGCCATCTATTCCTCGTAATTCAGCCCGCAGCATTTTACTCGTCGGACCAACGTAAACGAACCATCAACCACGCTTGTCTCGCTTGCTTTCTTAGCCACACACATAACCACAAAACGTCTAGCCAAGCATTACGTGGCGTGCTATGGCTGAAAATGATGTTTGGTCACTGAATGGCCTGCTGTGAACTATTATCTGTGTTCTTCGTCTAATTTGTTTTAATTCACGTAAGTTAAACCCTTAAATTTACCACAAATACATAGGTACTTATTATTTTCACCGGCGATCACTCGATGTCACTTTGTTTGTTTTTAGTTTATGGTTATTTTTTGTTTTGTTTTCTTTCCTTTTTTTTAATATTACTCTTCCTTGTCTATTCTTTGACATAGAAGACAACGGTCCATTGGAGCGAACTTTCGTACGATGGATCGACTTTTATAGATAAAAAATAAATTTAAAGTCACGATCCCTATGCACTCATTCCTTGTCAATGTTGTATGTCTGTCTAACTGTGAACCGTTCTTATTTTGTTTTGTCATGTTTAATCGTTTAATTAGCGTGTTGTGTCTAACTCTGTTATGTTTAAAGTAAAGTTAAGTGATGGGGGGAGGGGGGGGGGGGGTAGCTGATATTAAATTATTTTATTTTTGTGCTTCTCTCTCTCCCTTTCTCTTATTATTATTAGTATTTTTTCTTTTTCTCTTTATTATTCAGTTCTTTCTTTTTTTTTTTATCACCGCGCCACTCAGCTTAAGGTTCCGCCAGAATACCAGCGCTACTGCGGCATCCAATGTCGTAGTAGCTTATGCTGAGGCTGGGACCTTGTTAGCTGCGCAATCACTATGTTTTTTTTTTCTTTTATTTTTATGTTAGTTTACTTCTACTGTACCTATTAATTGTTTGTGTCACTTTTATGTCTGTGTTCTGTGTATTGATTGTGTGCTAATAAATAAATTCTTATTCTTATTCTTATTCTTACTAAAATTAATTTCTTTGCGAGTTAACATTTCATTAATTTCTAATCAGTTTAACGTTTTCTAACTGAAGTACCGTTTACAAAGCGAAATATTACAGTTGAAATTTAATTCTTGAGCGGTTATTAGCAAAATACTTTAGGTTACAAAAGCAAAAAATCTTGATATGCTAATTATACAGTAAATATAGTTATTATATACTAATCGTCAGTAAGGGTCATATCTGGCCACTCAATTGAGATTCTTTTAACTACCTATCAAAATATGGTTACTTTATACATTTTCGTTTCAAATTTGTTTTGATAGAGTATTGCTGTCTTGGTCATAAAAACATTCATGTGAGCGTGACAGCTATAGTTTATCAAAGCGAGCGTTCGTTATCGCCACACGAAAGCTGTACTTGCATATGGACTCCAACTCTCAGATTTATATACGCACTAGCTGTTTCGTTCGTTCGCATGGACTGCATGTTTTCAAAACAAAAAGTAGCCAAATTTCATCAAAATCGGTTGAGAGGTTTAAGCGGGAAAGCGTAACAAAAAGGCACACAGTTACTTTCGCATTTATAATTTAGTAGGGATTATTATAGTGTGTGTGTAGTGTGAAAAGGAAATTGCATAAAAGAATTAACTAATTTCCATAAAAAAAGTGCTGGATTTTCCATAGAAGTAGAAAAGGGTAGTGCGTAGGGCGGCAAAATTATGACGGCGGTAAAATTGGTACAAAAAAAATTTGGTCCAGATAAAAATAACGCCTCGGACACGAGTTGGGGCTACAGAAAAAAATTGGTTTGTTTTAATAAGTTGGCGAACTTCGTAGCCGAGAGACAAGTGGGCCAAATTTGGCGTCGCGTCATTTCTGAAGTCCTGGGTTTCGATCCCCGGTCGGGTCAATATGAGAAACGAACTTTTCTATATTATCTTAGGTCTTGGTGTGTGGTACCTTCGTTGTTTTTGATTTCTGTAACACAAGTGCTTAAGCTACTTGCCACAGAATTAAAGCAATGTGTATGATGTTGTTTAATATTTATATTTATTTATCATCTAAAGCTTTATGTACACAGTGTATTTACCGTATATTTGAGTTCAGTAGGGGCAGCAAAAATGTTAAAGCTTTGGGGCGGCAAATGAAGAAATCCCACTCAGCACACCGAAAAATATTCGATTCATGATTTCATTATAAAACTTCAGCATAAGTTCTTATTTCCTAAAATCAAAAACAAGCCAGAAACAGTTCGAATTTCTTGAAAGCACGTCAAGTTTATATACCCGAGTGCGGAAGAAAGGAGGGTAATGTTTTCCGCAATTTACCGAACTAAGTTTGAGAAGTTAATTTTTCTCTTAATTTTTCACTTGATTTCTTAACAACCTGCGGAAAATAAAATGCAATTAAACTCTAATTTTGTGCGGTTACTTAAAAATGTACTTATTCTGTTAATATTTCAAACGCGACAGTTTATAAGAATGTCTGGATGTATGTTTCTTACTCTTTCAACTAACAAATGGATTAGAAAATGTAGTAAAAAATATAAGACACGGAATTTTTTTATCTCCCCTTGCGGAGCGGGAATTTAACCCACGACCTTCACGTATCGCACGTGCTGCTCTTACCAACTGAGCTAACCGCAAGTTATCGTAGGCGATGAAATTTTTCTGCTGTATCAACCGTTAGCCTCCGGTAAGTGCCCTCTGCCGAATATGTTTAGAACTACATACTTATCGGTCATACTTTATGCAGTCATATAGCGAGTGAAGCTATGGCTGACACTTATGTCATGCTTGTGAACAGGTGCCACCTTTGGGGACTGGTCTGCTTCAACTTACTTTTTAAAATAAATACTTAATGCTTTATTCACTCATCAAAACAAAACTATATGACTTAGTTCAAAGTGTGTGTAGACATCTACACATAGCAATAAGTTAGAAACAGCTACTGCAACTAATCTGCTGAGTTTCTTACCGACGTCTCGGTAGATATTGGTCCCGCACCGGCAGTAGAATCACTTTGCATTGTATTTAATGACGATTCAAAAGGTAATATGTAACCTACTTGAATAAAGAAATATATGATTGATTGGTTGACTTCCAAACAAACACACGTCTACGTTTAATTTTTTGAGGCTTTAGTTCAATCGGGTAACATACCCAATGCGCTTTTTCCAACTTGTCTGCCGAGTTGACAAAGAAACGTTTACCTACTTAAGAATTCGTCTGCCTTTGACAAAAACCTTGAAAATATCAATGATCAGAGCAGGATACGATTCAGATAAAGACAGGTATTTTATAAGGTAGTAAAACTTCACCACTATACACTATAAACAATTAAAAATTTTGTTAATTTCTACACGGATGTATATTCAAAAGCACATCAGCCTACAGACTTTCATCTTTGTACCGCCTTTGTATCGTGGTAATAAGAACTAAAATCAAACTGCAATTGTACAAACAAAATTATATCAACACTAGCTATCAGTTGCGGCCTTAGGGGGTGACGAACAGGGCATTTGCCAGGGGCCTAACGCAACAACACAAGCAAATTAAAAATATATATTTCTGAGAAATATATTACGATTATATAGTCGCAAAAGATATTTATTAAAATTGTGAATTCATCAACGTAAAATACTTTAAAATTATTTTTTACCTCAACATTTCCTGCAAAATAGCAATATTCTGTGAATCAATAACAGGTACAAATCAAATCTACTTTTGCATCACACATTTTTCACAAAGGCCAAAGGGCCTCGCATGACCTGCTCGCTCGGAGCCTCCCAATAGGCCGCCGCTGCTAGCTGTTACCTGTCTCCTTACAAAATTACATCATCACTAGCTGTTGCTGTAGCCACTTCATTTGTTATTTCCGGATAAAACCTCTCATACGTTTTATTTTATTAATCAATTTGTTAGCTGTCAAATTTCATCCAATCTTTTTCTGCAGTTTTTCCAGTGAAAGAGTAACAATACAAACAAATTTCACGTTTATAATTAGTTGGATTCGTATCCGATGTTCTGCTTCTGACAAAATAAATTAATTATAATAAATACCTTTGCCATTTTCCGCGGATATTAATGTTCGTAGTGATCGGTTTTTGTACCAGATATATCAAGTACAAGTCGTACCAATTAGCATTAGCACTAAGCATTTAAATTTAAAAAATAATAATTAAAGCCGAGATTTAAAAAACTTCTTTGAAGTTTGTACATTCTGATTAACACAAAAGTTTTCTACTTATTGTGATTGAATTTAATTTTCTGATGAGTATGAATTACAAATCATATTTTTCAAATTATGAGTTTGGTGTCCCAAATAACATTTTACGGGGTCTTGGAAGATGCCTACATTAGTTTTCAATGCTCGCTGACGAGTGAGTGGAGTATAATAGGAAATATTATTTTTGGTAAACTACTGAATGAATATTTGATTATTTTTTGTATAGCTATACGTCCATACATTCAGACTCTTACATTTAAAATTTAAGTTGGAATTACTTAGGAACATAATTCTAGGCCGTATTTTGCCATGTCGACTAAACGTAGACACGAAATCGAGTGCGTGTCCTATTAAAACCAAATTGGTATAACTTTTTAGCGACATCCGTATCATTTTTTGTGCAAGATCAACTGACAACGCTGATTTTGGCATTCAGCAGTTTGTTGTTATGTTTCTAACTCCAAAAAAACGGTACAACTATTTCATTATGAAGGTTTCATGTTGTAGTAGACAATTATTTTCCATTCATCTCTTATCAGTGTCATGTCTGAGACCTTGTCGAAATATGAATGTTGATTATTTCTAAATTGCGTAATATTGACGGTCGCTTGAGCTCCCGTTAGAATTGTCATAAATAGTATTAGGGCTGCCACAATAGATGGAAAACTGAACTTGAGCGACCTTTTCTTCGTATTTGGTGTTGCATCATACGTGTTTGTTTGTGGCCGCTTGTTTGGAGAATCCTCTTGATTTTCTAATAGTAGTGACAGTTTTACTACTGGCCGCTTCAGAGTGCCATTCTTTGTTTTCAGTGTCACGACACGCACGTAATCATCTTTGCCTTGATGCAGTTCAGTGACTCTACCCATTGTCCACTTGCCTGGCGGTAGATTATCATCATGGATGAGTACGACGTCGTTAACTTGCAGATTGCGTTGAGGCTGGCGCCACTTGCTTCTGGCCGCGAGTTGTATCAAGTACTCCGAGCGCCATCTTTTCCATAGGTCTTGCATAATTTTTTGGGTGAGGTGCCAACGCGTCCTTTGGTCGTTTTCTGTTTCGATCAGTGTGAGGGTTGGTCCACCCGTGAGGAAATGAGCTGGGGTTAAATAATTTAGATCTTCCGGGTCTTCCGTCAGCGGGCATAATGGCCTTGAATTTAGGCAGGCTTCTATTTGCGTTAGCAACGTGGTGAATTCTTCATAATATAATTCATAATGATATAATTCATAATGATCTATTTCAGCATCCGTACCAGTTTTTTTCATAAAATAAACTGACAACTCTGATTTAGGCAAAAAGCAGTTCCTAATAAGTGTTTAATCTCTCGTGACGGTGTGAATACCTGCTTTGTTGATCTGAAGATAATGAGGCTTTCATAAATAATGAATGAAAGAGCGCTTCGTAAATCGGTGAAGCGTGAGCGGCCCCTCATGTTTGTAAACATGGACCCTTGTTGGTACAGGAAAATACGGATATTATAAAGGACTTTGAAGGTGCGTTGTTTTGAATTGTTGATTTAGATTAAGCTTTGCTTGATATTTGCAAAAAATAAATAATGGGATTCTTAACTGCAGTTGGCTTTGAAAATTACAGTTAGGGAAATAAAAATAAGCTTAGCTTTCTTTGGTAATAAGTATGTTATGATTCTCAGGACTACATAGTATAGCATTATAATGGAGTAATTTAATTAATTGGTCCCATTGTTTTTTTGTTTAATTGTAATGAAATTCCCTTTTAAAATATGGGCTAAGATGGACCTGAGCTTAGTTTTAAATAATTAAGATACAATTTTAAACCCTATATATCTTTTATCAAGCACATACACACACGTACACGCACATTTAGTTATACATACGTTAAAGTAGTTTATATTTTAATCCAAGTTTCGAGCTATATTTGTGCCAAATTTCATATCTCTAACTTCAAAAATAAACATTTTTCCATATAAACTTCCGAAGGTGGTATTACCCCCCTCCCCCCCCCCTTATTTTCTAATAAAAAGTAGCTTATGTCCGTTCTTGAGATTCAACGTATACCTACCTATACCAAATTTCATCAAAATCGGTTGTATGGTTTAAGCAGGAAAGCGTAACAGACACACAGACAGACAGAGTTACTATCGCATTTATAATATTAGTAGGGATGGTTCTTTGTATTCCAACTGTAACATAGTCACCGTAAAACGCAATATGAAACGTAGACATATCCTTACAAACTTCGTGAGACTTTTTCTCTCGCAGATCGTATTCTGTGAAAACTTATAATAATACTTACGAACTAGCTCGTTGTTAGTCGGTTCGTCCTACATTCTTAGATATTTGCTTAAATAAATATTAAGGAGTTTGTTGTGTTATATGACCCTTGGAAATAACGCGTACAGACTGCCTTTTAGAAGTATAATGTTTAGCAAAGTGACCCATAACTTCTCAACATTCAGCGCTCTGTAAGCGTAAATTTTAAGTTTCGTTTAACTTACAATTTACGCTTGTTTATCATAATAATCACTTTTCCATGGTAATTAAGCTCTTCTTTTGTATGTTGGAGTACAACTGAGAATTAAGCAAGCTCTTCAATGTCTAGAACGACCTGATCGACCTTAGGCTTAGACCACACTACGGTTAAACCGCCGCGGATTTTAACCGCCTGATTTAACTAATGGAAGCGCTCTGATGGGTTTTTGCTGCGACGGATTTTAAAACCGCGTTTTGTTACAGACTGTGTTGCGTGCGTTTCGGGCGGCTTCGCGGTTTCACGATTCACCGCTTACGGGAAAAAACCGTAGTGTTGAATCACTTATCAAAGTCAAAAAGTTAGAGTCAGATGTACGGCACTAGAGGAAATTTTTATTTATTTAAAAACTTTATTGCACAAATAGGTACAAAAGGTGGACTTAATGCTAGGGGCATTCTCTACACGTCAACCCTTGGGTCATGCAGATAGTTTGTATATGGGTGCGGTAACAGGGGAGAAAAAAAAAGAAATTATTTTAAACAACAATAAATTATGCATTAAAAATAACATTACGGTATCTTTTAAATATACGATAATAATACACATAACTATAAATTCAGAAGATAAATAAATTGGTTCAGCAATTGACAAATTCATGACTATCATTACATTGTTAGCGAGAGAAAAGAAGTATTCACGAACTTTATTTTTAAAAATTCCCTTAGTCAGGGATTGTCGGATATCAGCGGGCAGAGCGTTCCAAAGCCGAGCGGCTTGCACAGTGAAATACCAGTTACCCGTGGTCCCAGTGGGTCGACCCATTGACGTCGACGGGTAATTTTGATTCCTCGTTGTCCCATGGCATTAGGGATTGTTTCCTGGTCTTATGATTTTATCGATAGAAAATTAAAACCATTAGTTACACACAAAGTTTCCTCATTCAAATTAAATTATTTAATTCTTAGGAATATATCTACAACAATGAACCCACTTAAAAGTAAATATGGAGCTGTTCTTTTTTTTATATAGCACATTTCATTTAGTATAGTTTGATTTTGTTGTGTTTTCTTTTTTAAGTACATTTTGATTCCTTGTAGTATGTTTGTAATAACTTGGGCTATAGTTAGTTTGTAAGTATAAGTATAAAAATAAGTTATATATAATATCACAACAGTAGGTACCTACACAAAGTTTTTGTTTGTCTACAGAATTCCAAGTGTTTCAAGAGGCAATTAATCCAATCTCTGAATTTCTGTCGCCATTCGCTTGCGTGGAAAAATATAAGCATAGCAATAGCATAATGCGCATTAGGACTTACAATTATTATTAATCATAAATATACTTATTTATGTTTTTAAATTTTCATTTTCCTATGAAATTATTTTTACCATTGAAATACCACACTGTATGTCTTAATGCAAAATTAGTTACAATTTAGCATTTTATGTAATACTAGCTGTCGGTTTTACCCCTTTCTCCCCTAATATTCGAAACAAAAAGTAGTCTATATTTTAATCCAAGTTTCGAGCTATATTTGTGCCAAATTTCATATCTCTTACTTTAAAAATAAACATTTTTCCATATAAACTTCCAAAGGCGGTATTACCCCCCTCCCCCCCTTATTTTCTAATAAAAAGTAGCCTATGTCCGTTCTTGAGATTCAACGTTTACCTATACCAAATTTCAACAAATCGGTTGAGAGGTTTAAGCAGGAAAGCGTAACAGACACACAGACAGACAGACAGACAGACAGAGTTACTTTCGCATTTATAATATTAGTAGGGATGAACGACAGAGTATCTTGCCGGGATCTTCTCTGTAAGTTATAAGTTCCGAACTGGAGGTAGCGTCATATAGACGTTTCATAAATATTACTGATGTTGATTTGTGTGTCAGAAAGATCTTGATTGATTAATTGATGCACCACACCCAGCTTAGACGCAATGCCTAATCCGGTAGAACCAGTACACCAGGGGGTACAAATATTTGTAAGGAGGGACACGCTCTAAGATGGGATAGGACGACCGGCTAGCTGCAACCGGCCGACCACAACCAGCCCAGTATTCACCGTTACAACCAGTATAGGATATTGGGTAATACGGGTAAATATAAAGGACTGAGCGTTGGTGTTGCAAAATATGATTAGTTTTTGCCGGAAAAAGACGCCGAATTCTATTTTTTTCGAAGTGGTTTGTGAATTAGCGTAATTGCTTAGCTGTTGAGAGCCTGTGGAGTGCATTGTATACATATTCAGATATTGAACACACGCTGGGATAATTTCCGTGCCCTTCGTCGTTCGGCCTCCACTTTTCATGAAAGGGTCTGCTTCTGACATATTAAAGTTATTCCTTCGGTATTCTTTAATAATATCGCCCTTATTATGTGATGGAAATTTCTTAAACGGACGTTTTGTTCCTGACATTGTAGACATATAATTTTGGGTACGATAAATAAGTAATGGGTACGATAAATATGTAAGGAACGTATGTTCCTTTAACAAAAAAGCTAGGTGTTATCTGCTCGGGGAACAAGGTCCAACTACATAATAATCATAATCATAATCAATTCATTTATTCATGTTGGTTACAAGTAACACTTATGCATCGTCAAAATGAATACAAACCAAAATTGAAGCTACAGCCGGTTCGGAACCTAATCCTACCGAGAAGAACCCGGCAAGAAACTCAGTAGTTATCCTAATCTTTACAATATTTTGGGCTAGAGAACTTAAAAATATGGTGTGCTAGCGAGCAAATAATCATGTCCATATATGTTTATCATTAAAATATTCATCAAGTTTGTAGTACCCTTTTTTCATTAAACATGATTTAACATATACCTTAAATTTATGCATGGGTAAGTCAATAATACCTTGCGGTAACTTGTTGAATATTTTTATACTTAATCCAATGAATGTTTTACTGGTTTTGCGGAGCCTATGGTTTGAAATAGCGAGCTTATGTTTATTTCTTGTGTTAAAACTATGTATATCAGATTTCTTATAGAATAAATTAAGATTTTTACGAATATACATAATGCAGTCAAATATGAATTGAGACGCTACAGTTAAAATATCAATTTCTTTAAATAATTCTTTGAGTGAATCACGCGATCTTAGGCCGTATATAGATCGAATAGCTCTCTTCTGCAATACAAAAATAGTTTGTATGTCAGAAGCAGAGCCCCACAACAGTAGACCGTATGACATTAAACTATGAAAATAGCTGAAATAAACCAGTCTCGCCGTTTCAACATCAGTAAGATGCTTAATTTTTCTGACTGCATATGCAGCCGAACTAAGTCTTTCTGCCAGAGCACCTATATGAGGACCCCATTGTAGTTTAGAATCTACAGTGATTCCTAAAAAAGTTGTTGAATTAACGAGTTCAATATGTTCATTATTCATAATAATATCAGTATTAATTTGCCTTACATTGGGCATTGTAAATTTAATACATTTAGTCTTTTTTGCATTGAGGACTAGGTTATTAGTAGAAAACCAATGCAAAACTTGTGAGAGAGTATTATTTACAACGTCATATGATTGCTTATGCCTGTCAACTTTAAAAATCAAAGATGTATCATCTGCGAACAATACAATCTCACATAGATTTTCGGTAAAGTGAGGAAGATCATTTATATATATTAAGAACAGAAGAGGTCCTAATATAGAGCCCTGGGGCACGCCCATAACAAGTGGTGCGCCGGAAGAATTGGCTTCGTTAACATTAACTTTTTGTATTCTACCAGTTAAGTATGATTGCAATAAAGATATTGCAGGGCCTGAGACACCATAGTGTTCCAATTTTAAAAGCAAAGTTTCATGATTGACACAATCAAACGCCTTTGACAGATCACAAAAAATACCAATGGCATCTTGCTTTCTCTCCCACGCATCTAATATATGTTTGATAAGTGCCACTCCCGCATCAGTGGTGGATCTACCTTTGGTGAAGCCAAACTGTTTATTATGTAGCAAATCGTTTTCATGAAAATGTGTTATTAGTTGATCGAATATAATTTTTTCAAAGATCTTACTAAGCGTTGGCAGTATAGAAATAGGTCGAAAGTTAGATGGGTCACTTTTAACACCCGACTTAAACAGGGGTATTATTTTACTAAATTTCATTAGATTCGGAAATTGTCCCAGATCAATGCACTTATTAAATATGTAAGCTAAGTGAGGGGCAATGGTAGTAATAATAGTTTTTATTATCTCTAGAGAAATTCCCCATAAATCTTCAGTTTTTTTAATTTTCAAGTTTTTGAAAGTTTTTATAATTGTATTATAATCAACGTGTTTGAAACTAAAGGAGCTTAGACACTCACATACACTCGACCGGAGCAGAGATTGAGCAAGATGCGGGCAAGAATTTATACGACTAGTAGTAACTATAGGGATTTTGGAGAAATAGGTTTCAAATACATTGGCCACTTCATTGTCAGAATCAATAGTATTTTTGTTGATTTTAAGAGAGAACTTGTTTTCCCGAGTTTTATTTTTACAAGTCTCTTTGTTAATAATGTTCCATGTAGCCTTTATTTTATTTGAGGATTTCTTAATTTTTTCTTTCAAATAATTTGATTTAGCAAGAGCACAAACTTTTTTGAAAAGTTTAGAATAGTTTCTAATATATTCTATTATTTTAATATTGGTACTATTATGTTTAATTTCATACAATTCAAAAAGTCTTCTTCGACTTTTGTAAATACCCTTTGTGGCCCAATCACTAAATTTTATTTTAGGATTGTCTATTTTAATTCTTTTTTTAGGAAAATTAGAATGAAACTTGTCTATAATTGTATCAAACAGTGTTTTGTATAACTGGTCAATGTTATTGTTCAATACTGGCCTAAGGGAAATTTTTTCAGTAATTTGTTTCTTAAACTTGTCAATGCGACTGGTAGTGATTGGTCTGCAAGTGAAGCTTGGAAAAGTTGGACTGAGATGATGCTCAAGCACTGCTTTTTGCCCGCTGTGGTCCGAGCTTATAAAATTAATTATTGATTTTTCCAATACATTACAGTTACAAAATATATTATCTAAGCAGGTAGCTGACGTGGGTGTTACTCGAGTTGGTTCAGCAAAAAGGTGGTGTAGGTTAAAAGACTTGAATAAGTTAAGGAACCTAACCGAGTATTGAGAATTTTTGTCTAATATATTAATATTAAAATCCCCACATACAACTACTTTTTTATTGCTTTTACATATTTTCCTCAAGACCTCCTCCATGGTAGACTCAAACAAGGCATAATCACTGGAAGGAGGTCTGTATACACAGACTATGATATGTTGCTCAAGCTCAGTACACGAAAGTTCAATAGTGCGCTCAACAGAGAGTGAAGCTATATCTTTACGATTTTTCGATTTTAATGATTTATTTAACAGAATAAGTGACCCACCTCTAACAGCATTCACTCTAGTGAACGAGCTAATGACCTTAAAGTTATCAATATTAATTAATAGCTCATATTGTCTAAACCAGTGTTCAGTTATACACAAAACATGAATATTCATTTCATTTAAAAATAATTCTAGCTCCAGTTCCTTGCCAGCAAAGCCCTGAATATTTTGGTACAAAATATTCAGGGCTTGGTACAAATCTTGGTTTGTTGTATATATCACCGTAAGATTGTAAAAATCGTTAGATTACAATCTATCTCGCGAGATTGTAAACTGTCGACAGATTGTGAACCGTAACTTGGGATTGCAATTTAACGGATTATTTTTCGCTTTATTGTAATCTATCGAAGTGAAACCGTTAAATTGCAATCTGTCCCACGTCAAACTGCCAACTGTCCGAAAGCTCTTCCTGATTGGTTGGTTTATTGTGTGAGCGACCAATCACGATTTCGTCGTTTAAATAAAATAAATGCACTTCAAAAAATCTTCAAGTACCTATTTATTTACTATTTAGTAGGTAATCAATAATCCTGGCATACGTTAAAAAATAATTGTTTCGAAATAGTTATTCTTCTAACACTCAAAATTTTAATTGAAAATTGCAATAAATTGAAACAATTATTTTGTCTTTTAACAAAAATTAAAATTCGCAAATTTTAAGAAACTCTTATAAAAAAGTATTTAATCCTTTATACATACCATAAATTAATTTTATTAAAACAACAAACGAAATAACAAACATATATGGCGAATGACGGGGCGGCGGGGGCACATAACTCTCAACCAATAAGCGCGCGAGATCAATTTCGTTCTACGTCAGTTCGCAATTTGACCGATTCCCACCGATAGATTACATTAAAGCGAAAAATAATGCGTTAAATTGCAATCATAATGTTACGGTTCACAATCTGTCGACAGTTTACAATCTCGCGAGATAGATTGTAATCTAACGATTTTTACAATCTTACGGTGACATATATATAGTTAGTGGCGACGATAACTCTGACATCGCGATGTAGGATCGATGTATTGATTAACTACTCGTGTATTACGTATGAAGCGTTGTTTACAATGCCAATTCTGCTGATACTGTATTTGTGTCGACTTGTAGGTAATATCGTAGGTTGTTATAAATTTATGAAATATTTATGTAACTATATTAATATGTACGATATTAAATTAAAATTACTAATTTCCTCTTTCCTTTCTACATAATCGTTTTGTTGTCTTCAATTTTAATGTGTCGTTTGTGTTTGTTTTATATAATGAGGATCTCAATATAGAAAGAAATACCAAAGTCTCATTTTTGACGTGTCTCTCTAAACACTTGATATTAGCGAAATCACTTCGATGTTTCTAAACGCGGGATTCTTTTTGCATAAAAAAACCCAAAATTATAACACTTCCTACCTTTAACAGTGTGTGGCTTGTTCTAAGTCATAGTTAAGATAACACAGGCCTGTGCTTAGCAGTGGGAATATGAAAATATGCATTTTTATTTTATCTGGGTGTTGCGGTACCGACGGTTATTTTTAATTTCTATAACACAAGATTAAACTACTTACCACAGAATCAAAAGAGTACATATTATTTTATCCAGTATTAAAATATTATTATTACTAGAAACAATAGTCGTACCCAAGTACGGTCCAAACGGAAGCAAAAAATTCGCCTAAGCAGTACCAAACTTTGGCCATTAGGAAAACGGCTTAGTTAGTAGTTTAGCACGCAATATGCTGCAGCTATAAGTAATTAAGTATGGGTCACAAATCATGATGGATTACCTCAGGGTCTTAACAAGGTTGTTGGCCAAATATTCGGAATTTCCCCAAAATGCGGGAAGTTTGAAGTAAAATTAGGAAGGTGTGGGGAATGGAGTGATTTGTTAAAATTGCAATGAAAGAGCTAGAATATAGGTTACTGAAATTTGTCCCCCTTTTTTGTTATTTGATAAATTCATCAATTATTTTTAAATTTTCAAGCTGACGACAACCAAAAAATAAATCCATAGAAAGTAGCTTACAGAAAATGGTACCCATTTTTTGGTTCTTTGGTAAAAAAATCCCGTCTTTTTTTTAAATCTGGGGCTAGTGATATCAAAAAAAAATCGTTTGGTGATCAATTTTTTATAGCAGTAGTAATTAACAAATTTTAACTGTAATTTCTGATGGGACTTAATTAATTCGAGTTCTTTCTTACCCGTCCATTGCTCCAAGGTGACCCCCATCAAGCCAATAAGGCGATCCAAAATGCAAAGCAGGCTCGTGTAAACCTCTTCAATGCCATCGTAACAAGCCTAAGCCTGCTTATTAACCCTCTCCTGCCACAAATTCTGGTTTACTTAGTGGTCTACTTCGGTGAATAATTGATTCATCAAAATGTATTTTGCTCGAATTTTGAATGATATTAGAAGATGCTAGTTCGTTTTAGATGTTATTCTATGAATTCTATTTATCTCGGAGTCGCATGAGGATTGCCATAGTTTCCGGAAATTCCTTAGAGGCCAATGAACTTGTTAAAGCTCATTTCATAGCACTCATCATTGGTCAGGTTACACACAAGTAAACTGTCTATGTGAACAAGTCGATTGACACTCGATACGTATTTGAGTGCGGTCTCTATGAGATTATCTAAGTAACTTCAACTATTAATCAGTTCTACTCTATAAAAACGACTCTATAAAAAAAAATGCGCCAGACAATCACACCAATCACCTGGTCTC
The DNA here is from genome assembly GCA_037074685.1 of Glyphodes pyloalis. Taxonomy (NCBI): domain Eukaryota; kingdom Metazoa; phylum Arthropoda; class Insecta; order Lepidoptera; family Crambidae; genus Glyphodes; species Glyphodes pyloalis. Next base: position 807,130 of record JAYKKO010000052.1, read on the forward strand.
AAACTAAGGTTTTTCCCTTGTACTATGAGCACCAGACGACGGATACTAACTGGGGGCGTCATCCAGCACACCCAGACCCAAGTCAATTTAGAAAAGTTCGTTTTCCAAATTGACCCGACCGGGAATCGAACCCGGGACGCTTTGCCTGCCTACCTTATCCACTGCGCCACCGAGGTCGTCCTATACTTGTACTTCTACTACAAACTACTATTAACACTTATTATTACTATTAACATTGTACCTATCGCTATGTAAAAAACTATGAATATTAATTTTCTATTCACATCAAACAACACTTCTACACTAATATTATAAAGAGGAAAGATTTGTGTTTTTATATGATTGTAATTGTTAGCGACCGAAAGAGAAGCTTAATGCAATGATTTTTAGAATTTAGATAATTATTTACAAAGAATGAAAAGCCGGTGGAAAATAGTGCGAAATTTATTGAGTAGAAAATAATATGACAGATATTATTCTAAAAGTAAAAGTAGGACTTTGTCACTATTACCGCACCCATAAACTAACTCTCCGCATGACCTAAAGGATGACTGGTAGAGAATGCCCCTAGCATTGAGTCCAACTGTTGTACTTTTTGTGCAATAAAGTTTTTAAACAAATAAATAAATAAAAGTATCAAAGACAAACTAGTAAAAAGGGTTATATTACACGTGCGTTCTGCACAGTAACTAATTAACTACCGAGCCGAAATCAAAAATTCCTTCATCATTGGAAAGCTTCATTTACCCTGAGTAACATAGGGTATATTAATTGTTAGTAAACACTAAGTCTGCGCGTACAAAGTCGCGGGCAGTAAAATTTGTAATTCTTTCGTGGGGTTAAGTCTGAAAATATTTAATAGTTTTCCAGAAAATATCACCTAAATATCAATACCCAGATAAAAACATTTTCTCGTCAAGAAAGGCTATCACAAAGTATGGAACCATAAAAAAGGTAAAAATGACATAATTAAGACTTCATAATAGCCTTTTTTGCCACTGTAATAAATCTACCCAGTTTCTCATCGGCATTTTTTCAGTTGGTAACCATTCAGGTACCATAAAGTATGACATTTTCTCTCCTATTTTATTCTGTTCCCTGTCGATTATGTTGATCGACGCCAATGTCAGAGTATCGGCTCAAAGGCTACACGAGCTGGGCGGGGTGCCTTCGCATACTGGTGCTAATTAGGCCACACGTGCTTGTAGCTGACGAGCTACATGAGGAGCCTTTGGTAAAAGTAGCTAAAGCACTTGTGTTACAGAAATCAGAAACAACGACGGTACCACAACACTCAGACCCGAGACAATATAGAAAAGTTCGTTTCCCATATTGACCTGACCGGGGATCGAACCCGGAACCTCAGAGATGGCGCGACGCCAAAGTCCGGCACGCTTGCCTCTCGGCTACGGAGATCATCATGCAGGCTTTGGAGTATATAAGAAGATGGAAGATGTGGAAAAAACAGGTATAGCAGCGTGCGAAACTGTAATGAGCCGCTAATTACGTCAAACAAGAAATAATATATTTAGGAGCTAATGAAAAACCTTAAAAACTTCTATGTGAGACTTAGAAGATTGTAATAGTAATGTCTTGGTTAACGTCCGTGTAATATATGTAAAAAATAACAATAGGTACTTGCTTAGGTTTAAACAACCCAAATTAGTAGTTTAATACCAATGTATGGCGAGATGTGACACCCAAAATAAAATCTCCACGGCAGTTAAGATAAAATAAATACCTCACCTCCGCTATTTATAAACACAGTGTGCCGACCTATGACGTTACCTACAATCCGACACAAATACATCGTCAGCAAAATTAGCATAGTAAACAATGCTCCATACGTAATGCACGATTAGCCAATCAATTCATCGATCCTACATCGCGATGTCAGAGTTATCGTCGCTACTAACTATTTAAACAACAAACCAAGATTGGTAGTCGGACCTTGGGCCCCGAGCAGATATCACCTAGGTCGGCAGAAGTACTTCCACTTTTTTGACGACCTCGGTGGCGCAGTGGCTAAGGTAGGCGGCCAAAGCGCGAAAGGTCCCGGGTTCCATTCCCGGTCGGGTCAATTATGAAAATGAACTTTGAAAATGAAATTGACTTGAGTCTGGGTGTGCTGGGATGGCGCCCCCAGTTAGTATCCGTCGTCTGGTGCTCATAGTACAAGGGAAAACCTTAATTTGAGACCCGGTGATTGGTGTGATTGTCTGGTGATTTATTATTATTATTATTATTTATTATTTTAGTAAAGAATATACGTTCCTTACAACACCTTTTTTCAACTACGCTGTTTAGATCTGTTATATCTAATTGTAAAATTTGCTGTGAGGCGTGTGCAATGTTCGAGTAATCTTATTTAGTTCTGACTGTGTCTTCCTCAAAAATGGGATACTGAAACAAAAATATATCACCGAAATGTAATGGCCTAAACATCAGTTATAATACGTAACGACAGAGTGCTGCGAAGCATTTTGCTTCAAACGAAATTGCTTGTCTCTGGAAGTTTCTCACTTATTATATTGACGTAAACGCTGACTAACTGAAGGCATTTCTTTTATAGAGAACTTCTTCATATTACAGGCTGGATACGCAGCATGTTTATTTATTTATTTATTTGGTACACCAACAGGTTACATACAAGCATTGAATAAATGAAGTAGGATTGAAAGATGCATCTAGTATGCAACCCAATTACAGGTGAACACAACATTAACTTAAAAAAAAAACAATAGAGTTAGATGATTATGATAAGTTTAGAGTTGCGAGTTACATAAATAATAAATTAACACAAATTATTCTAGCTGTGCCACTGATAAAATGACTCAACTGTGTTCTTGAATTTAGATGTAGTCTCATGGCAAATATCGAGATCACATTCACCGTTTATTCCATTGATCTTAACATTCTTGGGAAAGGTGCAATTTCCCAAGGCTAGTGTTGGTTTGAGGCACACACAACAAATGTATCTGTGAACTTCTTTCGGGAGGTTGGCCTTGTTCTCCAGAATGTTTTGAGAATCTATCGTGCTATTAACTACCTTATACAAAAATTCAAGATCCATCATAACGTTTATTTATTATGTTTTTTTATTTATTTAATTATTTGCGAAATAATTTTGGGTGAGTAGAATAATATTTAAAACATTTTGATAATACACAAATCACAAATATTAACTAATAACTCAATGTTTAGGATCAGGTTACAGATCAGACTAACCTGTAATTCTTGGATGGGTTATTCGACAGATACAACTTATTTCCGATCAGTGAATCTAATATGTAATTGGTTCGACATAATAATATTAAAGAAATAATGAAATCTCGTAGTTTCTAATTACTACCTTAAATGTTTCACATAAATATAAAATAATTTATTAAACATGCTAAACCACTATTAATTAGTAAACAATATTACATAACTAAACACTACCTACTCAGTAAGCCAGTCCTCCGGGGAGCTGGTCAAAGTCCTCGGCGCCTCATGTGTCCTCTAACACTACATCTTTCTGAATGTGTTCAAAACCACTCCAAATATGTAAATGTATGTACCTACAAGACAATTTATTTTAATATGAAAAATATAATAACTTATTTAAAATAAGCAACTATAATGGTTCTATCTTCAGTTATTCATTTTCCGTAGAAAGATACGCGGATTTAGCTGATAGATCGTTCTAGAGCCTAGATATTCAGTGTCACGGATTTGCGACAACGATACATTTTCGTCAGATCATAAAATGGACACCTACTTAGTTGAAAGTTATCTTGGCATTAATTTATCGGCACTTAGTTTCCAGGATCGGCAATATTTTGTAGGCATCGAGTAAATAAGCTTGGCGTCCGAGAACTGTGACTTCATAAAAGTAGTGATTCATTCATATACGTATTAAAATATCTAACAAATCAACACAACGTATTTTTGGATTGCCTATGCGTGTATTTAGAAATCAAATCTAAAATCAAAACATGTCTAATAAACTTTAAGAGATTGGCGTTCATTGGAAACGTTTAAAATAAAGTAAGTAAGTAGTAAGTAGTTCGTATTAACTATTAAATAAAAATGGCTTCGCGTTTTGACCCGTTAACTTATTTCAAATGTTCAAACATGTTTTCTGAAAAAGGCTTATTACAATGTACAAGAGTTGCTACTTTAATGAGAAAATATGTGGACATCTAAAGTCCCGCGTTCGATTCCCGGGTCAATTTGTTAATAAGTCTACTAATGTATTATTACGTTTAATTTGGTCCGGATGTGGAGAGGCTGGTAATCTGTCATACAGGGTTTTCCTAGTACAGACACCAGTCTCTCACATAGAATTACATGTATTAGCAGTATCTTAGGATAAGACTTTATATGTGATTTTCTGTGTGAGAGAAAAAGCAATAAACTATTATTACTATTATTATTAATTTGGAAAATGAACTTTTCATATAATTGTCTCCGGACTAGGTGTAATGGCACCGTTGTTGTTTCTAATTTCTGTGTCACAAGTGCTTAAGGTGCTTACTACAAGAATCAGAGCATTATATGTGATATTGTCTAATATTAAAAATATGTGATGAAATTGTACAACACCACAACACCCACACCCGAAACGATTTAGAAAAGTTCGTTTTCCGATATTGTTTCAATGTCTTGGGTGGGCATCAAACCTCCGACCCTTGGTTTATCAAACAGGAACTCTTACCAATCACAACCGTTGAACAAGTCATTTGAGACTTGAAAACTTAAAAACATATTCTCTAATCAAAAGTCACAAACTGATTTTAAATCTAATTTCTCCAATAAATGGACCTGCCATTATCTGACTTCCGACCCATTAGGTGATCCGAAAAATTAAGGTATAGCTGGTCACGCCACTAGCACATCCATCAAGCATTACAGGGCGCATACCGCTGGTGCTGGGTTTATTACCTTTTTGTCGAAGGGAAAATGCCTACTGCACCGTCACTCTCTGCGTGGAACAGAGAGTGGTGTCTCGGGCTCACACCAATTAAAGCCCCTTCAGTGGCCAACGCTGCGCCAATGTGGGGCAGGATCTGTGGCGGACTCTACACAGGCGCCTCCACAGCGCCTAGCGCTAAGCGGCCCCCCTCTCCGTGCATAACGCGCGCGGCTGGTAGGGTATACCTTGATGTAACTGTGAGATTATTCGTAGGTACACCTTTCTTCAATTGAGTACCTAGACACAAAGCATATGCAGTTTAGCAACATCTAGGTGGAAAGAAAATTTAACTGATTCGTTGGAGTAATGCACTCCTGGCTCCACGTGTGCCTAACATCCTTATTATAATATGTACAGTCGCCGTCAGATATATTTGAGCAGACAAAGTGACCAAATACTTCTGAACAGTTAATAATGTCAAAAAGTTCCATACACCACAAGTTACCATTAATATCTGAACATTCATTACTTCAGTAATATCGCGACTTCATTCGCGTGGACTGTATGTTTTCAAAACAAAAAGTAGCCTATGTCCGTTCGAGAGCTTGATCGTCTACCTATACCAAATTCCATCAAAATTGGTTAAGAGGTTCAAGCGGGATAGCGTAACAGACAGACAGAGTTACTTTTTAAGAGAGGTAGGGCATAGCGATTTATCGCTCGAACTGGAGCAGCCCGACTGGTGAAATACCTCCACCTTACAGAAGACCGCAGCCAAATAATAATCACTTCTGTGTTGTTGTGTTCCTGCGTGTGAGTAAGGTTTCCAGAGCTCCTGGGGGGTGCTACATAAGTAGCAGGGGTCAAGCCTTCAAGGTAAGGGCGACAAGTCCAGTAACAGATTTATTATGCTGTACTTTTTGCCCTTAAGCTAGGACCTCATTACCACTTAACATCAAGTGGGATAAGGTCAATCTTGAAGTGCAATATAAAAAAAAACTTTCGCATTTATAATATTAGTAGGAATTTAGAAAATTTAAGTGCAGAATTATGAAGTAACTTTCAGCAGTGACTGTTAATGCGCAGTTCCAATATTCAACGATGCGTAATAAATTAGTGTTAGTATTAATTAAGAAGACGTTTATTAGTTAACTGATAATAAGAATCCTACGGAATAATGTTTTCAAAGCTCTAAGTGCAATACTTATTGTGTAATCAATAAACAAATTCGCCTTCGCCGGCCGGCTGTCAAAGTGTCACCATTACCAAGCAATTTTGATCGGACAGCGGATTTTACCGGGGGAGTATCTGTTTCCATAATTCTGATTCACTTTTAAATATCGTACATACTATCCACATAACGACTTGAACGTAGCTACACTAAAATCAAGTGCAAAACTTATCTTTTGTGGGTTATTTTGAATCTGTTGACATTCATTCATTTAACACATTATCTTCAATTTACACTAATACCTAACTGATTTTACGCTTCTTAAACTTAAGATTTGTTAAAATTATAACGCATGCCAACTTGTTGGGTCTCACTTTGCTTGTAAAAGCAACAGTTGATGATAAGCAACACCAGGCCACTCACTCACAAACCTTCTACTCGCATAACATAAACACTCTCCAGTTACACTACATTGAAGGGGATAATTCTTTGTTTTTGTTTTGTTTCTGTATATTCAAATCATTAATTATCTAATTTACTACATGAGAATTACAGTTACATTAAATATCAAAAGTACCCCCAGGATAAATAAATAAATCTTTTGTTATATTCCAGTTAATCCTAATTAATTCATGAAATTGAGTATTCACTATTAGATTAAAATATTGATAATTTTAATATATACACATCTCTTAGTTTGCATAACAAATAATAAAAATAAACTCTTGATAAATTCTGTGCATACATCTGTTGTACACATATTTGTAAATACTTCCAGGTATGAATCGCTATCCATCAAAAATGATGTGTCATCATTTTTGATGGATGGAAGCCACTACTCAGGACCTTGACCTTAAACTGAAACGGGCATTGGAGGAAATAAAAGGACTGAAGAATGACAATAGCCAACTCCTTACAGAACGCGATGCGAATGAAGATGAGTCATTAAGGATAATTAAACACAACACTCAACTGAAGTGTGAACTGTCGGAACTACATGCTCAGCTTGTGGATGTGCTTGGACAGCGGGATCAGCTTCTTGTCATGGTTAAAAACTTTGATGAATGCAGCAGCACCTACGAGCGGGCCTTGGCCCGCATTCAAGAACTTGAAGTGGAGCTGCGTGATGCCAACACCATCATACAACAGTACGAGGAAGACAAACGGTGTCAAGAGACCTCACATCCACTCAGCCTGTACGAGGAGTTGATCGAGTCACCGGGTGGGCATGTGGAGCCTCAGTATCGCATTTCTGGTTTGAATAGAAGCAATGTTAGTGGTAGGAACAGAATTAAAAAGTATGTTAAAATTAGCAAATTTATCAAAAAAACAGAAAAATTAATCAAAAGACAAAAATGTCACCGCAAAAATCTCTTCTTAAGAAAGCAACGTTTAGATTTGTTTGATACTTTAGAACTGTATAGTGAAAAACTAGACAAAAGTAGGCTTCAGCACCAAAAAGATATTTTTGAGTTGCAGGCTGACATCACACGGCTCCATGAATCCCTGGAGAGCATGACTGATAATTACAACTCTGCCCAGGCTCAAGTCTGTGAGTATATCCGGGCAATAGATTCTGGCAAATATAATTTGAATGAATGCTTTCCAGATCGAGCCGATGACAGCCCGCAGCTTATGGCCTCTAGTAATAATAATCTGATATCAAATAATAATGAAACTAATGTTTTATTGTTCTCTGACAATATAGGAGTTGGCTATGGTTCTCTTCTGAACAGAAAATTAGACTGCAATGTTGTTAATCATTGCTTACCAGGGGCACCGTTTTTAGAAATTTGTAAACATGTACATAAGTTCAACTACAATAAAAATACTATTTTGATAATCATGATAGGACATGGATTGGATATTTCTAAAAAATATATTTTAAAAGGGACTTCAATGTTATTAGGACTTGACATAAAGAAACTTATTTTGTGTGCCTTACCTTTCTCTAAATATTACAGTTCTGGCCAAAATGATAGTATTCACAAGTTGATTACTTTACTATACAACTTGACATGCAATTATAAAAATAACTTTGTGTTTTTTGACACAAATAAATTTATAAATAAAAATTTACTATTGACTAGCAAAAGTTTTCATTTGCCTAATAAAATTAAAAAACAATTAGCTAGTTTACTAGCCTATAATATCAAGACTATATTTAGTCAGACGTTGGAACTTGTTCCAAATCATTTAAATGTAATTCTAGGACAATAGAGGATCACTCTAGCAAGTCAAAGAAGGAAGACCTTAATTGCTTCAAGGTCATTCATCAAAATATTCAGGGACTTTTTGGCAAGGAATTAGAACTTGAATTATTTCTAGAAAAAAATTATGTTCATGTGTTATGTATTACTGAACACTGGTTAAAACAGTATGAATCAATTATCAGTATTCCCAATTTAACAAATGTATTGATGCTGGTCAGTTTCCTAATTTGATGAAATTGAGTAAAATAATCCCATTATTTAAATCAGGCGACAATAATGATCCCTCGAATTTTAGGCCGATTTCCATACTACCAGCGCTTAGCAAAATTTTCGAAAAAATTATATTCTCCCAGTTGTTATCATATTTTACTACCAATAGTCTCCTCCACAGTAAGCAGTACGGTTTTACGAAAGGCAAGTCCACTACCGATGCGGGAGTCGCACTAGTCAAGCATATTTTTGACGCGTGGAAAAACAAACAGGATGCAATAGGAGTTTTTTGTGACTTATCTAAAGCATTTGATTGCGTTAATCATGAAACATTGCTGATGAAGTTGCGACATTATGGTGTTACGAACAATTCACTTAGTTTACTACAGTCATACTTGCATGACAGAATTCAAAAAGTAAGCGTTAATGGAACTAACTCTTCTGGTGCCCCTTTATCTATGGGAGTACCCCAGGGCTCAATATTGGGACCTTTACTTTTTCTTATTTATATAAATGTTCTTCCGTACTTTTCGGAAGACCTCTGTGAGATAGTATTATTTGCTGATGACACCTCACTCATTTTCAAAGTTGACAGACAAAAAAAACATTTGACGATGTAAATAATAGCCTATCTCAAATACTAGAATGGTTCACAATAAATAATCTCTTACTTAATACTAAGAAAACTAAATGTGTAAAATTTTCAATGCCAAATGTCAAACAAGAGAAAACAAATGTAGTTATTAGCGGTGTGCCCCTAGAAATTACAAATTCTACAGTATTTCTGGGCATTACTATTGATTCAAAATTACAGTGGGGTTCTCATATTGCTACCCTGGCAGGGAGACTTAGTTCGGCTGCATATGCGGTCAGGAAAATACGTAGTTTGACTGATGTCAAAACGGCAAGATTGGTTTATTTTAGTTACTTTCATAGCGTCATGTCGTATGGTATTTTACTATGGGGGTCTGCAGCCGATGTGCAGACTATATTCGTTTTGCAAAAGAGAGCCATACGCGCTATATACGGTCTTAAAACAAGGGACTCTCTCAAAGAATTATTTAAAAAAATTAACATTTTAACAGTAGCTTCACAATACATTTTTGATTGTATTGTATATGTACGCAAAAACTTACATTCCTTCATTAAGAAGTCAGAATGTCATAAATTTAACACGAGAAATAAACACAAACTTGCTGTTCCACATCTAAGACTTCATAAAATTAGCAATTCTTTTGTGGGGTTAAGTCTGAAGATCTTTAATAAGCTGCCAGAAAAGATCACTGCATTACCTATGCATAGATTTAAGTCTCTGATCAAAAATTGTCTAATGAAGAAAGGATATTATAAAATAGAAGATTATATTAACGACAAAAATGTTTGGAATTGATAGTCATACGCTATGTTGTTTATATGTATTTTTATTTTTTTTGCATGTTACCATTTTTGTAAGTTTTTGAAAAGAGTAACTATCGAGTTTCTTGCCGGTTCTTCTCGATAGAAGCAACATTCCGAACACGGTGGTAGTATAATCTGACGATTCATAAATGCTTTTGTAAAAGTTTACATGAATAAAGACATTTTCTATTTCTATTTCTATTTCTAATGTATTGAAAAAGACTATCCGTTTTCCTACGTGTCGTTAATTCTAATTACAAATTTACTTTCCATACCAGCTGTCATCAGTCGTCTGTCGTTTTTAGTATACGCCTCGTATAATCTATTACTTTTCGTAACGAGAACGTAACGTTTTTTAAATATTGAACCCGGGCATAAATAAAGTTATGTGTAAAGTGGACCGCGTTCAACCGTAAATTGAGTTTCAAGTGAGTTACCTACGTGGACAGCTTACTTTAGGCCCGATTGTGCCTTGAAACGAACTTAAATGGAATCACAGGCCTCCATGGAATTGGATTATACGAAAGCTAAAGAGCACCAAACACCCGTGTTTTACCAAGAAACTGTATCAATTCTCACCTGAATCCTTCCTTCCTTCATCCTTCTTTTAAAAAGGATATGTTGGTGATATGTGGACGTTTGGGTGCCATTGAAAGTTTAAAAAAACTTAATGAAAGCATAGTTTTTTTCTCTAATGTAGGTACATGTGACTAAGCAAACTTGCATGAGACTTGATTCTTTATGTAAGCCATTAAAGTCTCGATCTGTATTATATAGGGTCTTTCTAAATTAGTTACATTCCTTTTAATGGGGGTTTCTATACGTCATACAGAATACGTACAAAAAAAATGAGCCGAAAATTCAGGCTAGTTTTGGAGATAATCAAGGAAACAACAATACTTCTTGTCAACATAATACAACGCCCTATGTCAGCTGACTCTACTACTACATCGTCGACAAAACGCACACTATTAAACAATACGTTTATGATGCATACTATGAAACGGGGCAGCTACGCGGCTAGGTAAAAATTATTATCAAATAATTTTAACAGGGCTACCACTAAGTATTCAGGATTATCTTAAAAATAAATTATTTTGGGCTCTTGACAAAATGTAATTGTGCACTTTAGTGATTTAGTGTAGTGCCCTAAAGTGTACTATTTGAAGTATAAAGAAAGAAAAATTTTCAATTCACTTTTTCGCGCTCTACGTGAAGAAATACAAATTTCTCAACTCTTCAATAGTGTAGTATAAGGGTTATCTTTCTTAGCAAAAAAATACCATTCGGGCTGGACTTTGGCGTACTTTTCTATATTGTCTCGGGTGTGGGTGTTGTGGTACCGTCGATGTTTCTGATTTCTGTAACACAAGTGCTTAAGCTACTTACCATAGAATCAGAGCAATGTATGTGATGTTGTTGTCTAATATATAGTTTCTCGCAAAATTCAAACCAATTACGGTTCTTCATTTATCACATTTCTTGTACCTACAACTTTAGCCTCTCTATATTTGAAATAACGATTCCGTTTCCTGCAACCCAATAAACATTGCTTGCAGGCAATAAGATCACCTAGATTGTACTTGAATATGTAAAACCAGTTTCTGTAATTTATCTGTGTAAGTATACCTATATAACTGTATGTAAACTATTGTTGTTTATGTGTATCAAAGGGCAATATGCCATAATATATTGGGTACCGGCAGGATATCAATATCGTTCGTAAATCAGTGCACATATTGGTCGACCGCAGACAGTCTGTGCACCGAGGATGCATGCCGATTTGCATTTGTATTGAACTTGGGACTTCTGAGCCTGGCCAAATAATGCCAACACGTATGCGATGTGAAGTCCCGTAGGAAGACTTTGCTTTTCTTGTGTGTTTTGCGAAATAAAGGTGATGTTGATATTTGAATTAAATATACATATTTAAATCCTATTAAATGTATAAGTCTCAGCTAACTGGAAATAGCAGTTCAACCAAACAGCTAGCCCTTTGACTGAACAACGCCATTCAATCACACGGCTATACGCCGCTTAGCAGACTTGTTGACTCAAACGTTTTTTTTTATTTTTTATAATGCACTCCAAGATTGACCTCATCCCCCCTGAGGTTAAGTGGTAATGAGTTCCTGGCTAAAGGGCGAAAAGTATAGCATAGTAAAACTGTTACTAGACTTGTCGCACTTACCTTGAAGGCTTGACCCCTGCTACTAATGTAGCACCCGCCAAGTGCTCTGGAAACCTTACTCACACGCAAGAACACAACAACACCGGAGTGATTGTTATTTGGCTGCGGTCTTCTGTAAGGTGGAGGTATTTCACCAGTCGGGCTGCTCCAGTTCGAGCGATAAATCGCTTTGCCCTGCCTTTCTTACATATTTCAATCCCATTAAATGTATAAATCGTAGCCAACTGGTTGAAATAGCCCTTCAACCGAACAGCTAGCCCTTTGACTGAACAACGCTATTCAATCACACGGCTATACGTCGCTTGGCCGACTTGTTAACTGCTACGTTCAACACTATAGCTAAACGGCGCTTAGCCAACTGGCCAAATGACAAATTAACTGAGGTGATCATTCGTTTAGTATGTAATTTGATCGCATCGCGTCGTGGACAGGCTGCAGAGGAGGAGGAGGATGCGGCATTGCGTTTGCCGGCCTTCCTATCCTCCGCTTAGATCTCAGGACTCCACCTGGCTCTCGGAAGAAGAGCTGAACTGAGAGTCTCGGGTGACCGCAGTGGCGGTAGTCAGCGGATCTGCTGTGTGGGACCGGAGACGTGGGGTAAACCTGGCGTCCGTTACCTCGGTCTCGAAGGGGTGGGGCGTGTGTCGGTGCTAGCCCGAGAGTGACAGACAGTTGGCAAAAAATTAGGTTAATGACCAAAGTGAGCAAAATGCCATGTCTAGCTCACTTGTAAAAAAAAAATATTATGTTTATCTAGTATCTAATCTTTCTGTCTAAGTGATTTCATGCATTGATTTTATAAAAAGTTATAAAAAAATATTTATTTATTTATTTTTATAAACAATATTTTAGTAATAACTCTGTCGCGCAAAAATCAATGCATGATAAACACACATTTAGAGATTTATACATCCATACAGTCTCAGGAACATTCTCATGTATAATTTTTGTAGGATTTACTCAATTTAATATATATTTTGGTAGAAATTTGTTATTAAATTTAAGGACAATAGTGCGAACGGTCTTTTGTAATATTTATTTCATAAATTACAAGGAAAAGCGTCTTGTAATTTTCGATAACAACAGAATAATACACAAGATCTATTTTTAAAAATCGGTCAAGAGCGAATAGCTTCATACAATTAACTACTCCATAGCACTTAACGTATCACAATTCATGACTCAGACTTCATAAAAGTAGTAATTCCTTCATGGGGATAAGTATTAAAAATATTTAATAAGTTACCGCAAAGCATTATTGACTTGCCCATGCATAGATTTAAGACTCATATCAAAACATGGCTTATGAAAAAGGCTTATTACACTGTACAAGATTTTTTTAATGATAAAAATATGTGGAATAGTCCATTTGCACCTAGATAATCTATATTATTAATTCAAATATTTTAACGCCAAATTGTGATGTTTGTAATTAATTTTAAAAGAGCATATCTTTTGAGTTTGTTGCGGCGCTTCTTCTCAACAGGACTAACGTCGAGGCGATGGTAGTAAAAATTGACGTGCAAAAGAATTTATTGTAAATCCACTTGCACAAATGAATCATTTCATTTCATGACACTGTATCTAGACAGATGGACAGAGAGACAGACTGACTGATGGCTAGCGGGTGGCGGAGTCTAAGCAATAGGGTCCCATTTTAAGATTTGATTACGGAACCCTAAAAATATTATTTCATTTTATCTTGTAAAATAAAGGCTCCATAGAGATAGACACGTGCAATTAAACTTAATTCAATCAACAGCGAGTTTTCTAAACGACAGACTAATAATAGCGTTTATTCCCGCCAGAGGGCGACAAATTACTTTTTATATTTACGTATTATTTCCATTTGTAACACTTAGAGTAACCATGTAATCTAGACTGTTAGGAACGTATGTTCTTGCCTAAAAGTGCAAGTACTTCCACCGAACTACGTAGGTGTTAGCTGCTCGGGGACCAATGTCATATTAACAATCTTGGTTTGTTTTATATATAGTTAGTGATAACGAAAACTCTGACATCGCGATGTAGGATCGATGTTATTGATTGGCCGATTACGTATGAAGCGTTGTTTACTATTCAATGTTTTCAATTCTGCTGACGCTGTATTTGTGTCGATTTGTAGGTAATGTCGTAGGTCGGCACAATACCATTAAGCGCAAAAGCTTTGATTATTGTTATTAATGACGACCTCGGTGGCGTAGTGACTAAGGTAGGCTACGCTGTAATAACAAATACTACAAATATAATCAAATAATTATTTAAGGGGGGCTCCCATACAACAAACGCGATTTTTTGTCGTTTTCTGCTCGATGTTAATAACGGCAACAAATAGACGCTTGAAACAAAGGGAACTGTAAAAAAAGGTTGAAATATTGTGTCTTTTTTTTATATTACACTTCAAGATTGTCTTATAGCAATACAATATAATTAGAGTGAAATATTAAATATAAATAAAACATAAATAAATATTGGACAACATCACATACATTGCTCTGATACTGCAGTAAGTAGTGTGCACTTATGTTACAGAAATCAGAAACAACGACGGTACCACAACACCCGACCCGATACAATATAGAAATGTTCGTTTCCTATATTGACCCGACCCGGGATCGAACGCGGGACCTCAGAGATGGCGCGACGCCAAAATTCGGTCCGCTTGCCTCTCGGCTACGGAGGTCGTCATTATTAAGTACTAGCGGACCAAACAGACTTCGTCCTGTCAAAAAGATTTGGAATGTGGCTTGACTTAGAGTCAAATTTTAGTTAGAAAGCGTTTGTACTGAAAAAAGAAAAGGGCTGTCTTTAGAGTTTTCCCGGCAATTATTCGAATTTTTGTCGCCGTAAAAACCATACATGGACTTCAACGAACATTTAAAAAAATTGTCAAAATTGAGATAGTTTCCTCCTTACTTTCAATTCTTACTTCATAAGGTCACACAAGTCCACTCCAGGTGAATTATTATCTTAGCCAAAACGTAATATTCGGGCTTCGGTAGTCTTTTTTTAATTTATGAAGGTCTGCCAAAGATAAAAACGTAATGGTTTCTTGAACAAAACGCGTGAGCGTTATCTATTGTTGGGTAAATGTCCTATTTTTCCTCGTCTTTTTGTGTGTGTTCAGTCTATGTGCTGATGTCGAAAAGAGCCGTTTTATTTGTGGTTTTTGAAGTGGAAAATCATGAAGACTCAGCCTATTTAAATTATACATAAAAATTGTTTCACACATTTACGTAAGCTAAAATATGTACCTTTATTTGCATCAATAAATTATTATTATTATTTTTATTACACCCATTTAGCGAACTTAAATATAATAATGAAACAGAATTAAAGTGTAATAAGTATGTAGTTTCAAACTCACCTCTTAGCCTTCAGAAAAAGTAAAAGCTTCAGTATATTAATATTAGCGGAATCACTGCGTTGTTTTTAAACGCGGGATAGAGACCAAAATAAAAAAGAGGTTAATACAACAGAAAAAATCATTGCTATCGTAGGCAATTAGTTCTTCTACGATAACTTGCAGTTAGCACAGTTGGAAGAGCAGCACGCGCGATATGTGAAGGTCGTAAGTTTGAATCCCGCGCTGTAAAGAAAAAATGTGTCTGTTTGATGAAATTCATGCCACACAGAAAATCTTAGGCCTCTAAGATTAATCTTATAGTTATAGTTACCCAATGGACACCAAAAGACGGACGACGTTCAAGAGGAAGGCCTTAAATGCGTTGGCGTGACGACCTGGACCGTTGTTCTCAAGGTTGTCAAGACTTGGCACCTGATAGAGAGCGCTGGAAGTGTATGGGGGAGGCCTTTGCCCAGCAGTGGGACAGTTTATAGGCTAAGTAAAAAAGTTATAGTTAGATAATGGTTTCTGGTCCAACCTGATACTTATATCACTCTGGAATTTTGAGACCATATAAGAATATACATAGACTCATCAGGTCCCCTAGTGATGTCCATTAAAATCTATAATAAACTACCCGAATCAATAAGGAATATATCTCAAGAACACTTATTTATTAAACATCTTAAAGAACTTTTAATTAAGAAACATTATTACACAATTAAAGACTACCTACAGGACAAATTATAATTATATAATTATCATATATGTACCAACAAAATTACTAATTACAAAAAATATTTTGAATTTATTTAATTTTTTACAAATTGTTCTCTAACAAAAACTCAATCTTCCCCTCTCTTATCTTTGCCGTGCCCACCAGGATCCATAACTTGTACTTTTAGTTTTTAAGAAATTACATGTAACATCATTACTTACTTATGGAGTGCAATAAATAATATGAATATGAATATGAATAATTTTAAGATGCCAATGCCAATAATGAGGATTTTGTCGTCTCAACGCCTTTTTTGATCCATACTGTCATTATTTCTTTTCATTATTCTGGTTATTCTATTTGCTTTTAAAATATTTTCATAAAACGTCTCAGTAAAATGTATGTTTGCTTTGAGTATGAAAAACTTTAGGCATTTGACGACCTCCGTAGCCGAGAGGCGAGCGGGCCCGACTTTGGCGAGCGCCATCTCTGAGGTTCCGGGTTCGATCCCCGGTCGGGTCAATATGGGAAACGAACTTTTCCATATTGTCTCGGGTCTGGGTGTTGTGGTACCGTCGTTGTTTCTGATTTCTGTAACACAAGTGCTTAAGCTACTTACCACAGAATCAGAGCAATGTATGTGATGTTGTCAAATATTTATATTTATATATTTATTTATTTATACTTGATCAAGCATATGTTATCCATATTCTAGTAGGGGCATAATAATATTCATAGTCAAGGGTTGCGGCGAGCGCGTGCCGATATTCCAATACGTTGGGTATTTGTGGACATAATATAACTAGACGACGTGTTCTATTTAAGATATACTAGCAGTTGTCTGTGACTTCGTCCGCGATGTTTCGGAATAAAAAATATTACATGTTTATTTAGTAAGTCACCTATATGTATTTTTACATGAACGAGTTACAAACACATCTATTTAAGATAGGTAGGGCATAGCGATTTATCGCACGAGCTGGAGCAGCCCGACTGGTAAAATACCTCCACCTTACAGTAGACCGCAGCCAAAAAACAATCACTTCTGTGCTTTTGTGTTCCTGCGTGTGAGTAAGGTTTCCAGAGCTCTTAGGGGGTGCTACATTAGTAGCAGGGGTCAAGCCTTCAAGGCAAAGGCGACAAGTCCAATAACAGCTATTATTATGGTGTACTTATCGCCCTTACGCTCATTACCACTTAAAATCAGGTGGGATAAGGTCAATCTTGAAGTGCAATATAAAAAAAAACATTATTTTTTCTAACGCAGCTGTTTACATCAGAGGTATAAAACTTTATATAAAACCTCAACAAAAATGAGCAAAGCATCTTTATCAAGTACTCAAGTAACAACTTTAAAACAGACTAGACTGGTAGTTGGCTGACCGTCATCACTGCAGATACTTAAATATTCAAATATACAGAAAGTTGTAACTGCATTAAATAGGCGAACGCCATCTGCCTCCCAACTTGATCTATACAGGGCTCCCGTTCACTGTTCGATGTATTCTGGCCAAAATACCGCATCAGGGTGTATTGATCCCTAATGTACTTCAGGGTCGATTTACGGATTATAAATATGCAAATAAATATTGGACAACGTCACATGAATGTCTCTGATTCAATAAGTTGAGTGAAGTGATGGCTGGCACATACGTCATGCTTGTGAACTTGACGCTGAGCTGAATCTGCTGAATTTCTTACCGCCGTCTCGGTAGATAAAGGTTCCAAAAACGCTCACTTTAAAGCGAGCTCAAACCACGAACGCAGCTGCCTTCCCCGACGGAGCAGCACGCATTTACCCCTTCCAAAAGTATAAAGTTAGCCTAGCGTTTATCACCATTACTCTTCCTTGCTGCGACATATTTATTAAAAGATCCAAGTTTTAGCAAGAACAGAATCCCTACTAATATTATAAATGCGAAAGTAACTCTGTCTTTTACGCTTTCCCGCTTAAACCTCTCAACCGATTTTGATAAAATTTGGTATATGTATACGTTAAACCTCAAGAACGGACATAAGCTACTTTTTGTTAGAAAATAAGGGGGGAGATGGGAGTATTACCATCTTTGAAAGTTTGTATGTGAAAATTTTTATTTTTTAAGTTAGAGATATGAAATTTGGCACAAATATAGTTCGAAACTTGGATTAAAATATAGATTACTTTTTGTTTCGAATATTAGGGGGAATAAGAGTAAAACCGACTATGAAAGGATGTAGTCCACGTGTACGAAGTCACTGTGCAGCTAGTAGGCAAATAAATATTGGACGTCACTTAAATGTCTTGGATTCAATGATGCCAGCCATCGCTTTACATTGAGTAAGATGGCATGGCACATACGTCATGCTAGTGAACATGACGCTAAGAGGAATCTGCTGAGTTTCTTACCGCCCGTAGCCAATAACGCTCACTTTAAAGCGAGCTCAAACTACGAACGCAGCTGCCTTCCCCGACGGAGCAGACCTCTCAACCGATTTTGATGAAATTTGGTATACCACCTTTAAAAGGTATTATGGGAAAATGTTTATTGTTTAAGTTAGAGATACGAAATTTGGCATAAATACAGTTTGAAACTTGGATTAAAATATAGACTACTTTTTGTTTCGAATATTAGATGAAAGGATGTAGTACACGCGAACGAATTCATGGGACATGGGCACAGCTGCCTGCTGCCAGCTGAGCTCGCTTTAAAGTGAGCGTTATTGGCTACGGGCGGTAAGAAACTCAGCAGATTCCTCTTAGCATCATGTTCACTAGCATGACGTATGTGCCATGCCATCTTACTCAATGTAAAGCGATGGACAGGCATTATATACCAACAATTTGAAATTGTAACATAACATTCATCCTGTATATTTTTCTAGCGTAATGCGCAAAGTTACTTAGTCTGGAGTCGAACACGGTGCCTTGAACCCATTTCCATAATGCGATCTATTTTCAATACCCTCTCTGATGCTTGCACTTTGGTAGACTTTTCAAAGGAAACTTTTGCCTCCATAAAAAGGAGTTTCCTACGACCTTTGGAATAACAAAGTGCTGGGTTCCTAATTCTATAAAAGTTCACTAATACTAAACAGCCAGATGATCATTTAACTAGTCTCAAATTAAGGTTTTCTCTTTTGATTGTATGAACACCATTGATTCAAGGTTACCCACGTAAAAAGTAGTAGCAGTAAGAGAGGTAGGGCATAGCGATTTATCGCTCGAACTGGAGCACCCCGACTGGTGAAATACCTCCACCTTACAGAAGACCGTAGCAAAATAATAATCACTTCTGTGTTGTTGTGTTCCTGCGTGTGAGTAAGGTTTCCTGAGCTCCTGGGGGGTGCTACGTTAGTAGCAGGGGTCAAGCCTTCAAGGTAAGGGCGACAAGTCCAGTTTATTATGCTGTACTTGTCACCCTTAAGCTAGGACCTCATTACCACTTAACACCAGGTGGGATGAGGTCAATCTTAAAGTGCAATAAAAAAAAATAAAAAAAGTAACCCTATTTTCATTTTGCATTATTTGTACAAAATTACTAAAATGCTACACTTTCCACCTTCGCACTTAGTTTGCAAATAAGCCTCTTTTTTCTACGCTCCGGAGACCCTATTACAATACGCAGCGACGCAGAAATCCCCACCAAAATAATTGTCGTTCTATTTCAAGAAAACATCTCCTAGGCCTATTTTCTCAGGCGAGTAAAGACATACGAGTACTTACCCGGCAAATGACAACTTGCAAGTTCGTAAAATAGCGTTCTCAGCCGTAAGATTTATACTCTAAACGTGAGATAGCTCGCTCAGGTATTCCATTACTCACTAGTTTTGACGCCTGGTTTCCAGGGCCGCATTGGTCAAATCAAATTCTATAGAATAGGTCGCTGCTGTTGTCTTTTTTCAGACGACCCTAAAGGGGCAATTCTCACTGTACAGTAGGTGTTCCCATTGCCCCCTGGGGCGTAGAGAGATGTCAAGGGGGGCAAAGAGCGTTGGTAATTTCTTTTTTTATGCCACTGAGAAGGAAAATAGTTTACAAATAACATTTCAATATAGTGTTTGAATTGCACGCTTAAAAATAATGACATTTAATATGCCTATTTGCTTTTTCTGTCAACCACTTCTTTAAAACCCGACGTCGTCAATCGCAATTTATACAATTTAGTTTTTATAAGTTCCTACAAGACACAACATAAAATCATTTTAGTATTTTGAAAAATAATTTAGGTATACCTAGTCTGAGGAGTCTTACCAGTCAAAGGTTGGGAAACCATGCTGTAGAGTGAAACAATGAATAGCACATCGATGCTTGTGAAACGGCTACCTTTGGGGACTGAACTGCTCCAGCTAACCTGTCAAAACTGAACAAAACTATAATATTAATAAATGGACCCGACCTATTTTAGCCGAGAGAGCCAATCTCATTGTTTTCAATCAATTACGCAGGACTCAGTTTATAGTGCCTGATCGTTTGCATAACACGTAACTCTCTCTTCCTTCACTCTCATAACACTGGTCAACAAAATTTTGTAACAAGAAAGGTGCTGGCTAATTTTAAATTACCTACCTATCCTCATTTTATAACCATATTTATTTTGATTCCATCAGATATAGTTTTCGTGTTACAGCTACTACCCATAAAATTAACAATTAACCGTTTTTGTTTTACTTTTCAACGAATTCGTTTATTTGAAGAGCATAATGGTTTGTTCTGTTTTAGTGAAGTGATTCTTCAATAATGTCAAGAAAGTGTAAAAATGATCCTGACATGTTTTGTTACATAAAATTTGTGGTGACATTACTTTCAAAACTCAGCGAAGGAATTTGACACCATTAGTAACTAAGTTATATGAACAGTAATTTGGTTTTGTCATCGGTCAACGAGACAAAACGTGGGTTCTACACTTCTGTTGTGTTACATGAGTGGGTTTTCTCACTGGATGAGCGAAAAGATCCCGATTTATGCCTTTTGCAATCCCTATGATTTGAACGGAACCAACAAACCACTCATCTGATTGTTATTTTTATCTTACTGATACAAAAGGTATTACAATTAAAACAGAAAGTAAAATCAAGTATCCTGATCAGCTAAACGACCAATCCCTCATAGTGAAGATCTACCGGTACCAGAACCACCTCAAACTAGCGAACTGTCCCTTATGCCACAAGTCGAATAAGAGACATTGGATCCTGACTTTCAAGAAGCTTCCTCAAGAGAGAAAAAGGGTATATTTGTTGGCTCCAAATAAATCAGGCAATTAATCAAAGATGATGTATTAAAAGAAAAGCTTATTAATTTAGACAAATCAGCTTGGGAATCTTACATGAAAGGAACTTTAAATTTTCTAGAAAATCACCGATCAAGTGACTATAAACGAATTATCGCGTAGCTTTTATCTACATATAAGGGTTTGGGCTATAATATGTCATTGAAAATACATTTTCTCCATTCTCATTTAGATTTCTTTCCTGAAAATTTGGGCGTCGTCAGCCATGAACACGGGGAAAGATTCCATCAAGTCATCTCTACCATAAAAAAACGATATCAGGGCAACTGGAGCCCACGTATGCTAGCGGTTTGCTGTTGGACATTAAAACGAGACGTCCTTGAAGCAAAATACAGACGAAAATCATAAAAGTAAACTTTTATTCATGTAGCAATAAGTCGAAATAACTTCTTTTTGTTTGCGAAAATTCCAAATTTCAAAAATGCTATAAAACGGTATCACAAAAAAACTATTCGTATTTGAACCATTGGAATTTTATTTCTAGTATCTTTATCGTTATCCTAAACGTAACTAGACAAAAGTTGTCATGTTACACGCAAAAAATGTTTTTTTGTTGACCAGTGAATCTGAAACGTCGGTAGATAGACATGACCAGAGAGAAGTCAAACGTGATATCCCTTTCGATAGTGTCTATACTATCGAAAGGGATATATTTTATTATGATGGATTTAAGCCATCAATCTTAAAATGTCCTTTCCAAGCAATTATACACAAACAGAAATGTTGCCACTGTGGGAATTGAACCGACTACCTCTGGGTCACGAGCCTGGTTACCACTAGAAGGCACTAGACCACAGAGTCTGAACTACAAGACTCGGTCCTCGGACTCGGTACAATTTATTCTGATGCCCAGGTGTCTGTGGTTTTTAAACATTTCTGCAACGAATTAAATTATTTATAGGTTTTTAATATAATGGGTTTCTAACCAGTATCTTTTCGGTAGATATGAATTAATATATGTTACTAGCGGTTCCGGCGAACTTCATTTCGCTTTAAAGGATTTTCCCGCTTTTCTGTTGAAATTGTTCCTGAATTTTCTTTGCTATAAACCTCATGGAGCCCGAGACCTTTGCAACGAATGTAAACCGTGGAAATCGGTTCGTGCGTTCTGGAGTTATAGCGTCAAGAAGGAAAACCCGACTTTTTTTTATATACTAGATAATATTATGGGTTTCTAGCCGGTATCTTTTCGGTAGATATGAATTAATATATTTAATTTGTATAGCGCTATAAGATATCTATCTCGACTTCCAACGATGTCAGATCTTTCATAAAAACGTATTTATATGCGAACCGTTTCCTTAGTATGCGAAATCTCTCATTCGTATGCGAGCTTTTACTCTAAGTGCATGTAAAAATTTTAACTGGTCGTCTTTTTGTTTTAATATTTATTGCTAGGATCATGATTGAGACCTATATTTAGATACAATATAGGTCTCAAGCACTACCGGGCCCCTCTAACGGCTCAATCCGGCCCTGTTAGTCTTAAGCGTTTATAAAGGCTATTTGCTTCAGTAAATAAACACTTTAGAAAACCATCTATAACCCTTGGAATAGCTGCCTGGAAAAGGTTTATCACTTATCACCTCGTGACACTTTAGATGCGATCTAGAATAAAAATAAACCCTTCGGTAATACAATTTATGGAAACAAAAAATATCACGCGAACACAACAGACCAACGCAAGATTGTAAGAAATAGATGAGAATAGTAATAGAAAAGAATATATATTCTTAGAAATAAATTAATTAGGGAAATCATAATATTATACATACAGAGGAATTGGGAACCCCTGCCTTTTTTTGAAGTCGGTTAAAAAATAAATTCCTTCAAAACCATTATTTTTTAAATGTAAATATAGTTTCTCTTTCACGCTAAAAATACAAAATGAATTTGACTAAAATTTGGTAGAAATATTGATAAGGTAGATAGATAGATAGATAAATACACTTTATTGCATAGAAAAATTTACAGAAATTGGCTTTACAGACATAATTAAGTACAATTTAGATAAGGAACTAGAGAAACTATTACTTACGTCTTGGTGCATAATAAGTTTTAAGAACATTTTTTTTGGGAATGAAAACTGTAGAGTTTCTTGCAGGTTTCACCTCTGTTTTTTAGGGTCCAATCCGGAGGTAGCTTCATTCAATCAATCAAATATTTCTTTATTCATGAATTATGTAATACATATTATGTAACATATTATAATAACACTTTCGAATCGTCATTGAATACAATGCAAAGTGATTCTACTTCCGGTTCGGAACCTATATCTACCGAGAAGACAGCGGTAAGAAACTCAGCATATAAGTTACATTCTACTGTAACTTATATACTAAGTGATATGAGCATCTAATTTATTGCTGTGTGTGTAGACCACTTTCGACCAAGTCATACAGTTTTATTCTGATAAGTGATTAAGTGTTGAGAGGTAAGCTGGAGCAGACCAGTCCCCAAAGGTGGCACCTGTTGACAAGCATGACTTATGTGCCAGCCATTACTTCATATCGATGTTTCATAAATAAAACTGATATTATTTTTATGAATAAAATTATCATTCTCACTCCAACATAGAGGCTACTTTTTATTCCGAAATAATGTAAATGGAGTAGCGAGCAACAACTAGCTAAATTTAATTCGAATTGATCGAATCCACTACCCTTTTTGACCCGCCACGAGCTCTAACCATAGTTCCACCGAGCTATAACTATTTTTCGCAAGCAAAACTCTAAACTAACAAAATGGTATCTCGTAAACTCGCTAGTAAGTTCAGTTTGCATCTCGCCACACGACGAGGAGATTGATTAACACACGAAGAACATTATCCCAACTTCCCTAACTGTACTGGAAGTTTCGTTACCCGTACTGAGCACTAAGCATATTACTTACATATAGAACAAGAGCTGGTCAATTCGGGATGCACCAAGTTTAACTTTGCTAGGACATACGTTTCATGACTTCAATCTTTACTTTGCAATGCCACACTAGCTAACCTAAATATTTTCAAGAAACAATCAATAGAAAGAAAGAAAGAGAAAGAAAGAAAGAAAAATATTTATTAGGTACTATTAATACATAGGTAAATTAAACAATGTGGTTGGTATCAACTAACATGGTAGGTACCTTAAAGGTCTCCGTTCAGCATATGTCGTTGTGACGCTGTGCGCACCACGACGCTGTTATTCTACGGAATCCTAAGGCAGAGTAGATACGGCGACCAGCGCTGCGCTTCGTTAAGTACTAAAATAAAATTAAAGAACTTATACTTTGGAAAAGTGTACGTTATATTTATATGAGTATATATTATAGAATAATCAAAAAAAGTGCCTTAACAAATAAGCTTCATTTAAAACAAATTGATAATACTCGTATTAAACTGTGATATAAAACAAAGAGCAGCAAACACGGCTGAAAAATTAAAAGGTACCTGCTAAGTATTAAGATCTGAAGGGCCCCGATGAGAAATTTTGAAAAGACTTGTCAAAGCTACAGAAGACCCAAAAGCAGGCTGCTTCCTCACCCAGAGATTCTCAATCGTCATTCAGCGATCCAGCCTTTTGTTTACCTTACTACATTGATCATCTTTGCTTTTTAAGCACAACACTACATTTATTGTACGTTTATTATTATTTTATTTAGTTCCTGAATAACTTACGCATAGTTCATTTAATGTTAATTCAGACACTGTACATTTTTCATAATCCAATTATTACGAATATATTTAAACATGAACACACTTCCCAACTAATTAGAGAAAACATTAAACCCTACTCTTATAACGTGTAAGAACTTATGAACATCTGCGTGAGTTTATTATCTATTTATGCAAAAACTACTGAATAGATTCAGATGAACTTAATATGAAAAAGGTGTGATACTCATTTTATATCACAAAACTTTACAGTAATGAAGGTAGTACTTGTATTTACAAACGAATAAAAACTACAGGATACTAGATTTAAATGTATATATGATTTATCCTGAAATAACACAAATTAAACAGCTCGTTAAGTATTGGTATAAAGATGGCCTTTTTTGTTTAAAGTATTTTGGATATCTTTCAAAATACTTTAAACCAGAACGCAACTGGTACGTTTAAATTTACCAGCTCCTAACCTATTAAGCAAAGTATCCCACACAACTCAGAACGCGCCATTTTGATTAAAAAAGTTATAACTCTCCGCCCTAGGAAACCATAAAAGACAACAACAGTTATGAAAGACTACCCGATATGCCTCTTAACTTATTTATCTACTAGGTCTTCAGTTTACGCATGTTTTATGGTGAATTATACTGGAAATGTTCCGGAAGAAACTTCTCTGAATCTTGGTAATAATTTGTATCACCAATTACTTACCGTACTAAGTAATCGTTTTTTTTTATATTGCACTTCAAGATTGACTTCATGCCACCTGATGTTAAGTGGTAATGAGGTCGTAGCTTAAATGCAACAAGTGCATCATAATAATAGCTGTTATTGGACTTGTCGCCTTTACCTTGAAGGCTTGACCCTGCTACTAATGTAGCACACCCCAGGAGCTCTGGAAAACTTACTCACTTATTTCGATTTATTATGCTGTACTTGTCGCCCTTGAGTTATCGCTTAACATCAGGTGGGATGAGGTCAATCTTGAAGGGTAATACATAAAAAAAGTATAAAATTATAGATACGAGGCATAAGGTACAAACGACCGACGGACTGATGACAGCTGGTATGGACAAAAATTATGGAACGGTGTAAACGACTCGCAGTCCGTTGGAAAAAAACGGATAGTAGGTTCCCATTACGAATAGCACGTGTGTAAGGAACGTATGTTCCTTACTAAAAGTGGAAGTACTTCCGCCGAGCTAGGTGTTATCTGCTCGGGGACCAAGGGCCGAGTACCAATCTTGGTTTGTTGTATTTGGGACCGATGTATTGATTGGCTAATCGTGCATTACGTATGGAGCATTGTTTACTATACCAATTCTGCTGACGCTGTAGGTATTTGTGTCGACTTGTAGGTATTGTCGTAGGTCGGCACACGTGATTTCAATTCCCTTACTTGGCACGTCATTGGCAAGACCTATGCATTGTGTCGCCGTGGTAATTTGGGTAGCATTGTCTCTGTCTCAATAGACTAGGTGTCGGGTGCAGGCTGTTGCAAATATTCCATCTCGTGAAGTCCGTTTGCCCATAGTTTGACTACGACCATAGCGTGTGTTAATATATGTTGGACAGCACCAAATACATTACACTGAGTCTGTGGTACGTTAGTAAAGCGTTTTAATTACAGAATTTTTGTTACATTTATTTATATTAATTATCGTTTTTTTCGTTGTAATGCATACACACATTATTTCTGTTACTGCACCCATAAACTAACTATTTGCATGATCCATGGGTTGACTGGTAGATAATGCCTTTTGTACTTTTTTAAAGTTTACAACCATGATTGTTGGATCAAGAAATCAAAAACAACGAAGGCATCACGACACCCAGACCCGAGACAATTATAGTAAAGTCTGTTATCTCTATTCATTCGACTGGAAATCGAACCCGGGACCTAAAAGAAAGAAGGCGTGACCATCCCGCATGCCTCTCAGCTCTCTGTAGCTGTCACCTAGTATAGCAAAACTAATAGCCTATTTGCAGTAACAGCTTGTGAGCGTACGACCACGGAGTTATTAACCAAAATAATGATCTTCTTGCCTGGACTAATTATAAGCTGGAGATATTGTTTGTTGATTTGAACGTGCTCATCTTGAAACTACTCCTTTCAGTTGATAAAATATTTATTTGTTGTATAGTCCATTTATTAATTAAGGCTTTAGGCTATTTTACATTGCCCTACGACTGATAGGAGCGAAGGAATGCTTTTAACAAGTATTATTCGCTCAGGATGATCACCCATCCGAAGTCAGACCACAACTCCGGTATCGTTTCCAAGCCCCACTGTCCCACAAGCACTTTTGTTATTGCTAACCTTATCCGTTTCAAAGAAAGATATTTCGGTCCGAAACATGATGCAACAATTTTCATAGATACTAACATTTGGGGGCGAGCTAACTAATTATATTACACCCGGGCCGCCCTGAGTCTGGGACAATAGTATTTCCTGTTTCCCATTTTGTAACTAAACCTTGCAGCTCCAAAGCTTGTTGGGAAGAAACGGGCTTTTGAATTGGTTGCGACTAGGGCTGCCAACTTTTACAAGCAAGTAAGGATATTTACATAGGTCTGAGAAAAATATGTTATAGTTTATTTATGTGTAAAAATATTATTAAAAAATATTTAAGAAAAATTTACAGTATTTTACTTATACTAAAAATATTTAGAAAACAGTATGATATGAATAATATGGCCTATTCAATAAATACTATATGTAGAGATTATTTACAAAATGCCTAAAGAAATATTGGACAACATCGTATACATTGTTCTGATTTTGTGGTAAATAGCTTAAGCATTTGTGGTACATAATTCAGAAACAACGACGGTACCACAACACCCAGATCCAAGACAACATAGAAAAGTTCGTTTCCCATACTGACCGACCGATACAGAAGTCAGACTTCTGTCTGCTTCAACAACTATAGTACCACAACAGCCAAACCCGATACAATATTGAAAAGTTGATTTTCCGTATTGACCTGACCGGGGATCGAACCCGGGACCTCAGAGATGGCACGACGTCAAAATCCGGCCCGCATGCCTCTCGGCTACGGATGCCTTGGAGTTCGGAAGCTCGAATTTTGCATTGAGAATTGTCCGCTCGGCTTATCGAGGTTTCTGGTGACCAGAATGCTGGCAATTACCTCTACCAACGCATTTGTCTAGCTCAGTTGTTCTTAAAGTTAAGATAGACCTTTTGATAAAATTCATGTCCTGGCGAAACCACAAAGTTGGTAATTTAAGAAACTTAAACGTAGATAAATGGCGGGTGGTTCTAATCCCTACTAATATTATAAATGCGAAAGTAACTCTGTCTGTCTGTCTGTCTGTCTGTTACGCTTTCCTGCTTAAACCTCTCAATATACGTTGGTATACGTTGAATCTCAAGAACGGACGTAGGCTACTTTTTATTAGAAAATAAGGGGGGGATGGGGGTAATACAACCTTTGAAAGTTTATATGGAAAAATGTTTATTATTGAAGTTAGAGATATGAAATTTGGCACAAATGTAGCTCGAAACTTGGATTAAAATAAAGACTACTTTTTGTTTCGAATATTAGGGGAGAAACGGATAAAATCGACCATGAAAGGATGTAGTCCACGCGAACGAAGTCGCGGACACAGCTAGTGTACGTATAAAATTATAAAATGTCGATCTTTTTAGGATAGCTCCACTGACTACTTAGGATGCTTCCAGGGACCACCAGTGGTCCACGGACCATCGGTTAAAAATGACTGGTCTAGCTAGTCAAAGAGGTAACTAAGCCAGCATTTTGGGCACCCTTGGTACCGGAGCGAACTATTTACAAAAGGCAGTTCGCTCCGGTTATATATTCTCTTTTATCCTTTTACTTATTTGATGTTTTAAGTAGTTATGTATTCTTTTAAGTGCCTTTTGTCTACATACATCTTGTTACGACCGGTGAGGCCTAGTAGTAAGCCGCCTAAATCGGGATATGCCCCAGGTTTAATTCTTGGTCAGATCAAACGTGAGAAACTAGCTTATCTAAATTGGATTTTGTACACTTTATTTTTCTTCAACAGTTCAAAGCATAATTTAGTGAAAATCAGTAGTACCTACATTATTTTGATTGTAGTTGGTAACCCTAGCTGCGACGGAAATCGGCTTATTTTGATGGATTTTGCACAATGTTGCCAACCGGCATAGGCGGATGACAGGGAACTTTCTGAAATAGACTCTTCATGAACGGTCAAAATTACTTAAGGCTACACTTTTGTATTCGTTTCGATTTTATGTCGTTATTTAAAAGCTGCAAGTAATAATAATGTTAAACTACTCAATTAAGTATGTTGACGACCTCCGTAGCCGAGAGGCGAGCGTGTCGGACTTTGCAATCGCGCCATCTCTAAAGTTCCGGGTTCGCTCCCCGGTCGGGTCAATATGGGAAACGAACTTTTCTGTATTGTCTCGACTCTGGGTGTTGTGGTACCGTCAATGTTTCTGATTTCTGTAACACAAGTGCTTTAGCTACTTAGGTACCACAGAATCAGAGCAATGTATGTAATGTTGTTCAATATTTATTTATTATTTAAGTAAGTAAAGCAATGGCTGGTAGCCTACCTCAGAATAATAAATACTTAATTTTTCTTCACATAATAAAACAAAACTATATGACTCGTTCTAAAATGGTTTAAATACTGCTACTTTCACAAATCTAATAGATGTCTTAATGGAATCTTCTGGGTAGATTGAGATCCGAACCGGAAATAAAGTCACATTGAATACTATTCAATGATGATTCAAAAGTGTTGTTAATTAACCTACTTAAAAATAAAAAAAAATATGTTTGATTAAGTTTTGGAATAGAAAATAGTTCCGCAACTGACCACTACAGCGCTAATCTAAATTCCATACTATTTTCATTAAAATCTAAGAACAGCTTTGTGTATTGACTGGCACATTTTTAATTACCTATAATTGATTCTGAATAGTTGCGAAATTAGCGATAACTCTGATGTGTTAATAATATTATCTTGAAATTCCTAAAAAACATTTATTTCTGTTATTTAATTTACCGTGTTACAATACCTCCACCTATAATCTCCTCTCCTCCTATCCTATAACCTCTTAAAATAACATAATACTTAATGTTTTTTTTCACTCATCAAAATAAAACTATATGACTTGGTCCAAAGTGTTCTACACATAGCTATATAAGTTAGATACTGCCACTGTAACTAATCTGCTGAGTTTCTTACCGGTGTCTTCTCGGTAGATATAGGTTCTGAACCGGAAGTAGAATCACTTTGCATTATATAAAATGACGATTCGAAAGTGTTATTATATGTAACCTACTTGAATAAACGAATATTGAATTTGAATTTGAATTATATCGCTTCCAATGGTTAATATTTCCCGCACGTACTAATTTGTAAAATCGTACGTAATACCTACGTATAAGGGATAAATGATTAATAAAAAAATATCACACATCCTGAAAATGTGAAAACGGCTTTTACTTATCTTCCTTTAAGCGTGAATGCTATACTTCCTTTAAATATATAGATAGATATATTTTATTGCACAGCAAAAGGTTTTACAGATTAATTACAGTACAATTAAGCGGTCTTATCGCTAGAAAGCGATCTCTTCATGACAACCTTAAGGAACAGGAAATAGTAGATGGCGAGAAATGGGTATGTACGGAATGCAACATAAATACAAATAGGTTGAAAATTACAAACGCTCGAGCTATTTATGGTGTTAGGAATAGAGAAACAATAAAATCACATTCATTGCTCTGATTTTGTAGTAAGTAGCTTAAGGACTTGCGTTACAGAAGTCTGAAACAACTACAGTACCACAACAGCCAAACCCGATACTATATTGAAAAGTTGATTTTCCATGTTGACCTGACCGGGGATCGAACCAGGGACCTTAAAGATGACGCGACGCCAAAGTTGGGCCCGTTTGCCTCTCTGCTACGGAGGTCGTCAACTTTTCCATGGCGCCATCAATAATAAACATAAATAAATTAGCACAAATTGTGTATTATTATATCTTTAGGTACACTACGCCTGTTCGATTGTCCCTCTTAAAAAAGGCCTATATGAAGGGTATAAGAGTTGACTTTAAAATAACAATCGAAATTAGCACAAATCTTGTATTCTCATGTCTACGCCTGTTCCATGATCTTCTGAACAGAGTTGAGGTACACGCTGGCGTTCTTGCCCATCAGCGATTCTTCCGAAGCCTTGCCATTGTCGGTCTGCTCGGCCTCGTTCTGCGTAGGTTCTGCTTCAGCACCTGAAGAGGAAGTGAAAAGTAAAAGTTATAGCAGAATTAAAAAATACATCACAATTGGCTACTTGACAGTTTTTGAAAAAGTATTGTAAAATGTGCGCCCGTTCATTTTATATCCCAAGCAATTCGATTTATCTGGAAATAATCTAAATAACCAGAGCAAAATAAGATTTTGTGTAACACATTTGAAAAGCGCGCGAAAACGCTAAGTCACGTCACTGTTGCAATTATGACGTCAACGTCCTAGACAACGAACCGATACGCATAGGAACGACTTATTTTAGATAAACGCAAAATGTTCCAATAAATTCTTAATACGATTAAAGACACAATAATTCAATTAATCGGTAAAATAATAATTGTTTCGCCACATTAAAATAAATATTTTTCGCCGACAGCTGTCATTTCCGAATTGCAATGGTGGTTTCCGTTTCGGTTCTTTTGTTCCACAGATAAAAAAAGTAAAATTTATTTTGCAAAAATAAAATACTAACTATGCTTTTAATTAAAAAGTAAAAATGTAAAATGATTACTTAACTAATAAGCTAACATATCTAACACTTTTCATATTTTATTGTTAACACTGTCAAGTAGCCAATTACAATACATTTGACGACCTCCGCAGCCGAGAGGCAAGCGTGCCGGAATTTGGCGTCGCGCTATCTCTGAGGTTCCGGGTTCGATCCCCGGTCGGGTCAATATGGAAAAACGAACTTTTCTATATTGTCTCGGGTCTGGGTGTTGTGGTACCGTCGTTGTTTCTGATTTCTGTAACACAAGTGCTTTAGCTACATACAACTGAATCAGAACAATGTATGTGATGTTGTCCAATATTTGTTTATTTATTTATTTATCATCTGGGAGGATAATAGGAGGTCAGGTGGCGCTAGGTGTCACGTTCATATCGAGCTGCGTATTTTTTTAAAATAAAAAATAGATAAAGACATTTTTTCTATAAACAGAACGCCAAAAAACTATGTAATAGACATCATACGTGTGTGAAAGTGTTATCTATAGAAAATAATAACAATGACCAGTGCAATTTTATTCAAACAAAATTGAAATGGTCAAGCAATAAGATCACCATATTCAGAATAAACTGTGTTATAAAAGTAAAATACTAATACCAAATGTTTTTTTTTTGATAACTATCAGTGAAGTGAAAAAGTGAAATTATATCGAAAACGCCAGTCAGTTAATGGTGAATAGTGCAAAGAATCCTTTAGAGATGATTCACTTCTAACCGACAAACTAATTCAAATTACAAAGTCAACAAATACAGTTACAAATTTTGCCCATATTCGTAACCGCAGCCTGGTACAGTGGCAGAGACAGACGACGCAACGCTGCATACAATCCTAAAGATCCCGGTTCGGATCCGCGCCGGTTTTAAGACTTTTTGTGTTTCACACAAAATTGTAAAAATACCATTATTTAGTAAACAGAAAGCATAATCAATAAGTAAAGATGGCGCAGCGAGCGACTCCAGTAAAAAAACTCTCGTCTTAAATGTAAAATTGTCATCGACAACAGACAATTCACGAACAGGGCGTCTACTCTTGAAAACGAAATATGTCGGATCCGATGACGTTTAGTATTTTTTATTGCTCATTATCGCAACTAACACACTTCGAATGCGAATAAAGCGTTATCAAAAAACAAAATATTATTTATACAAATCAAAAATCACGTTTTAATTCCCTAACTTTTGATCAATCTTCAAAAACGAAACCTTTCGTTTGTTCGTTTCGTTTTCAAGAGTAGACGCCCTGCTCAATATGCGATAACTACTTCCATATTGAATGCGCAAATGTCAGTTTCGCACGCTTTAAGATATGGACCACCGAAAATAAAAAAACGTGGAGATGTGCTAAATGCATAGGAAAGCATATGAGTAGTAAGCAAAACGTCAATATACCGCCGTCGGATCAAGATAATGTTACTATGCGCCCTCACCGGCCAGTGGTATCCACAAAAATAAATAAAAATTCTAGCGAAGATAAAGCTGCCCATTATCATACCGTATCCGATAATTCACCAATGAACTCGCCTCCCTTTACTGGGTTCGCATCTCAAGATGTTACTACAGCAGCACGTCGGACACGTAGATCACTTTCAATGGAACTTATAGCTGGCTCCTCAGAAAGCCTATTTCAATCTCAAAACTTATCAAAAAGTACAGAACAAATTAATGATCTGGACATAGTAAATGAATTACAACGAAATTTAAGCAAATTAAAAACGGATTTACAAAGTTGTGAAAATGAACTCGAAAACACTATACTGGAAAACAATATGCTCAGACGCCAAGTAGACAAATTGTCAAACGAATTAAGAACTATAAAAGATATATGTACATCACCACGAGGCACTATTAGAAGCCGCTTGAATATGATATCTTCTCCGGACAACCAAAGGTCAAAACCTGAAAAATCACAAAATATCATAGACCTGGAAAAAACCATAAAGGATCTGCAGCAAGAAGTACAATCTGCCCAAGAAGAAATCTACAAACTAAACCTTACCATAGGAAATCTGGAACAGGAATTATATATCATGAGATCATCAGATAATTTAATTGAAATGAAGGACAGGCATAAAAGCCTTAAGCACATTGAAGAAAAAAATACTGCAGTCAATAATAAACAAATAAAAAAACACAAAATATGTATAATTTCTACCGATAAAAACCTGAGAATACTACAAAATATCAACACAAACAATACATACGATCATTTTCAAGTACTACATCATTTAACAATCAATGTGGGGATAGCAATTATGATGAGAGATATTGAATTAAAAATTAAAGAATATACCAAACATGATTACTGCATAATTATAATTGGAGGAACCGACTTTCATTATTCTCAAGACTATGGGATGTTAGTGAAACAATTAAATGAGAACCTAAATAAGATTACAAATACAAATATAATTTTGACAACGCCAACATACGTCTGCGGCAAGCCACTCTATAATTACAGAGTTGAGTCATTCAACAACCTACTCAATCGTGACATAATATCCCATAAATATGCACATCTTATAGATTCCAATGCTGATTTGACGCTTGACATGTTTTCGCAAAGAACAGGAAGGATAAGGAAAAATGGCGTACTGAACATACTGAATAGAATTGCTGACTATATTACCACCTTACAAATGAATATTCATGATTCAGACTTACAAGATAGTATAAATAATGAGAGTGAGCAATCTGACCCTGAAGCAGTGAAGCGGCCCTTTCGTGCCTCAAAATCTTTTCTACAGCAACGTAATCAACATTCTTCACCAGAACATAGCCGGACTTATAAATAAAAGTGACTTACTAACCATCCACCTTAACAATCTCTCAAGCAATAATACCAGCATCGACATACTATGTATCACAGAGCATTTCATGCTACTAGGACACGAGAGTTTACTGAAGATACCTAACTACAACCTTGCGGCATGCTATTCCCGGGACGCTCAACGACGTGGAGGTGTATGTATAATGGTAAAAAACGATATACAATACACACAATTGGAAAAAATCTCAAATTTATCTATAAGTAGCAATATAGAATGTTGTGCAATAGAGCTTATAAAACATAACTTGATAATCGTATGCCTGTATAGATGCCCCAATCCATCCAATATTAATACCTTTTACGACAGATTAGACTCAGTACTAAGACTTGTATGTTCAAATAGTAAAAAAAGGGTTGTTGTGTGCGGTGACTTCAACATTGATATACTGAAAAGGAACAATGCCAGCATAGAGTTGGAATGTTTTCTCTTGAATTACAACCTTACACTCGAAATTAATCAATGTACAAGACCAGCAAGTGGTACCTGCATTGATAATTTTGCACACAATTTTCTTAATAAATGCAAAAGTGAAGTAAAAGATTTTGCAATATCCGATCACACGGCACAAATATTAAGCGTACCAGTTAAAAGAACATGCAAATTAAATTTTTATCGAAAAAAGGTACGTGATATATCAACGCAGAATCTTGAATTATTTAAAAAACATCTGCAGTGCTTAACTTTCAAAGAAGTCTTCAACAACACATTTAATCCCTGTGTAGCATACAGTACATTCATAGAGTTGTTCAAATTGATTTACGACCTTTGCTTCCCAGAAAAAGTTGTGAATATAAAAGTTAATAGAAAGGTAAAGTGGATATCAAGAGGTATTAAATGCTGTAGTAAAAAACAAAGACAATTACTTTGGAAATATCGTCACACACCAAATATACAAAATAAAAGGCAATTACAAGATTATTCAAATAAATTCAGGAAAATTGTTAAGCTTACTCAAAAAGCACAAAATAATTATCTAATCAATTCTTCAAACAATAAGTCAAAAACAACATGGCAACTAATAAATGGCCCAACGCAGATTAAAGAACCCATTGCTAAAATTAAGAATAACAATAATATTATTGTTGATCCCAAAGAAATCGCAAATGCCTTTAATGAACACTACATAGAGCAAGTACAGCCAACCACAAGTACCAGTAACTCAGAAGCTAGTGAAATTGTTGGACAGATCAAACAACCGCTATCAATGTTCATGTGTCCTGTAGTACCACAAGAAATATTTAAAATAATTAAAGGTCTAAAAAATAAAAAGAGTGTGGGATATGACGACGTCTCAGTAATTGTTGTGAAACATGTAGCAGATATCATATCCTCACCACTATCTCATATAATCAATCTATCGATTACTCAAGGTATCTTTCCTGAAAAACTCAAACCCGTTATCGTCAAACCCATATATAAGAAAGGTGACAAAGAACAGGTTAGTAGCTATAGACCAATTGCACTTACTACAGTATTTTCAAAGATACTAGAAAAAGTAATTTATAATACATTGTATTCTTATCTAACAAAATTTGACATATTATGTGAGGAACAAATGGGATTCAGAAAAGGTAGAAATATTGACATGGCAATTTACAATTTATTAAACTCAATTATGACTAACGTTGACGTCAAAAATCCAATATGCGCAATATTTACTGACATGACGAAAGCTTTTGACTATGTGAATCACAAAAGATTAATAAAGAAGCTAGATATATATGGTATAAGAGGTAACATCAAACAATTAATAGAATCTTACCTGAACAATAGAACTCAATACGTTGAAATAAATAGAATATGTTTGAAAACGCGATATGAGATAACGTATACATCAGAGCCAAAATATATTAAATACGGTGTGCCTCAAGGTAGTATATTGGGGCCGTTATTATTTCTCCTCTATATAAATGACCTTCCTAGAGTACTCAATAACCATACCATGGTACTGTATGCAGACGATAGTACTGCTATTATTAAATGTGACGATGTAAACACTTACGAACAAACAATTAATGACACATTAGACTCTATAATAATATGGCTTGACACTAATAACTTGAAAATAAATCTGACCAAAACAAAATTAATGCACTTTTATCAAAAAATTAAACCACGGAATGTTAATATTAACTACGGATCACAAAATATAGACGAAATATCACATATAAAATTTCTAGGTGTGACAATTGATAGCCAGCTAACTTGGAGGGCTCACACAGAAGAACTAAGAAAGAGGCTTAATAAATCTGCCTACGCCCTCTTTCAAATTACAAAAAAATTAAAACTAGAATCAGTTATCACAGCTTATCATGGAATGGTTGCATCTGCTTTGAGATTTGGAGTGATTTTTTGGGGTAACTGTAGTGAAAGAGAAAGCATTTTTAGATCTCAGAAACGCTGTATACGGGCCATGTGTGGACTAAAAAACACAGACAGCTGTGTACCAGTGTTTAAGTCACTCAAACTACTAACATTGCCTTCACTGTACATTTTTGAGATATGCATTTTTGTCAAAGGTAACATCCATCTCTTCAGTAAATTAGCCGACATTAGAGCCAGACCTGTACGATCACAATATGGGTCATAATTGAGGAATGGAGGTTTTCACACGGCTCTTCTCAGGAAAAGTATTTTTGGCATGGGGCCTTTAATTTACAACAAATTACCCAATCACATTAAACATTTAAACATGCACTCATTCAAAATAAAATTAAAAGTGTTGCTTATAGAAAAATGTTATTACTCTGTCTCGCAATTTTTAAATGACATTCTATAATGGTAAAATGTTTAAATATCTCTTTTGACATTTCACTACGTTTTGCACTGTACCATTCAATTTGACACTTATCCAATTTTAATTTAATTTTTTTTTTATCCATTTGACATTTGTATTGTATTTAACTTCAATTATTATTAA
Source organism: Glyphodes pyloalis (assembly GCA_037074685.1). Taxonomy (NCBI): domain Eukaryota; kingdom Metazoa; phylum Arthropoda; class Insecta; order Lepidoptera; family Crambidae; genus Glyphodes; species Glyphodes pyloalis. The sequence goes on from JAYKKO010000052.1 coordinate 844,741, forward strand.
TTTTAATGTATTTATTTATTTTAATTTCTTTTTTCTTTATTTCAATGTGAATTTTCTGAAATATTTGTACGCCTCTCAAGGTAAAATATGTTTGAACTCGCAATTATAAGAAGACCTCATGTATTTTACACATATTTATGACAAATAAATGATTGATTGATTGATTGATTGATTGATTGATTGAAAATTTCCACTGTCTGACCGTTCTTGAGATACAGCCTGATAACAGACGGACGGACGGAGCCTGAGAACAAAGTCTCAGCATCCAGGCCTTCCTTCTGGGAGCGCGGTTTGCAAAGGAATTAAAAATAGAGCAAAGAATAATCAAATCCTAAAACCTACTATTAACTTCCTGTGCATCATCAGCTCGCTGGTGGTACCCCGAATTAGCCTTCGCCAACTGTATGTTGAACTGTTTGGAGGCTCGACGCCAGATCCTCTTGAGCTGGTCGGCTACTGGGGAGGCTGCCAGCTGCTTCGCAATTGCGTGGACGTCTTCCAGGTTGGCTGTCAGGAGGATGTATGATTGGGCTGTGTGAAGCATGACGAGAGCAGCTGAGGAAAGAAGATTATTTTTGTAATGCACTTCTAGATTGACCTCATCCCACCTGATGTTAAGTGGTAATGAGGTCCTAGCTTTAGGGCGACAAGTCCTGTAGTTACCTGAAAGGCTTGACCCCTGCTACTAATGTAGACTATTTGTAAAAATCTACCTTTGAAATATTAAATAAAGTAATCTAATTTATGCTTGGTCGGACGGGGATTCAATTGGAAGCTTCAATAATAATAATAATAATCAATAATCAATCATTTATTTGCAAGAATACAATTTTTTACATTTTGATGGTATGTTTATAAAAGGTATGTTAGTATTCTGCCTGCAAGCAGACGTGCAAATCTATGTTTTAAACGGTAGGTAATGACGTCCAAAACTAAAATACATTTATACAGATAAAATAAAATAATAAAAATACATTAAAAACACATTAAAATTGGTCATTAAGATATTCATTGACCGAATAATAGCATTTTGATAGTAGCCAAGCATGTAACTTTCTTTTTAATGCTGGTATTGGCAGGTTTTTAAGATGTCCCGGCAATTTATTAAAAACCTTTATTGCCATGCAATAGGAACTATTCTGAAATAATTTTAGTCTAACATTAGGCAGTAATATTCGATTAGCATGTCTAGTTGGCTTGTTTTTATGTTCACCTCGTGTTACAAAATAATTCGAATGTTGTTGTACAAAAATACACATCTGTTTAATATATAAGCAAGGTATTGGTAGAATTTCTAGTTGTTTGAATAAAGGTTTACAAGTCTCTAAAAAATGTGCTCTACAGATCGCCCTAATGCATTTCTTTTGCGCTATTAGTGCCCTGTTTATATCTACTGAGTTGCCCCACAACAAGGTACCATAGTTAAGAAGAGACGATATATAGCCATGGTAAGCAGTCAGAGCCGTTTCTCTTGATGATATACTACTAAGTCGTCTAAGTGCATACACAAATTTGTCAAGTTTTATACATATTTTGTCGATGTGTGCCTTCCAATTAAGATGCTTATCCAAAGTAAAACCTAAAAAGATTGCCTCATTTACTATTTCTACAGTATTGTTGTCATATGTAATTTTTGCTTCAATAGGCTTTGCATTATACGGCAAAAATTGAATAGCCTTTGTCTTTTGAATGTTAATTTTCAAATTATTGATTTCTAGCCATCCTATAATACTAGTTAATGTTTTATTTATGTCATTACTAAAGCTATCGAGATTATTGCATTTAATCACCACAGTGGTATCGTCAGCAAACATAAAGCATTTATGCTGAGTTATGCTTGGCAGGTCATTAATAAACAGAATGAACAAAAGCGGCCCAAGAACGCTTCCTTGTGGCACTCCACATGGCTGAAGACGATCTCTGGATCTATAAGAGCACCTTTTAGCATCCCTGATGGTTGAAATTTCTGTGCATTGCCTCCTATTAGAAAGATAGCTACGCAACCATTCGTATGCTTTACCTCTTATACCATATCTCACAAGTTTATCCAATAACCTTGTATGTGGAACACAATCAAAAGCTTTACTCATATCGAGAAATATAGTAACCAGTGGACACTTTTGGTTAAGACATTCTGTAACGAAATGCACTAAATCAAAGCATGCAAGGGTGGTAGAACTACCCTTGCGGAAACCATATTGTTCTTTTCTGAGTAAATTATTTGAAGTTATAAAATTGTAAATGCGATTATGGACAACTTTTTCGTATATTTTAGAAATAATGGGAATTAAAGTAATAGGTCGATAATTGTTGATATCTTTTTTATCACCTTTTTTGTAAAGTGGTTTTACGATACTTAGCTTTAAAGCATCTGGAAAAAAGCCTTGTTCTATCGATAGGTTTATCACATACGCTAAAGGTCTACACAAATAATTGGCGCATACCTTTATGATTAATGTACTTATTCCGTCATATCCCACCGCATTACTGTTATTAAGTGACCTGATAATATATTCTATTTCAGCCTCAGTTGTGGGCGTTAAAAATATTGATTTATTAAAGAATGGAATATTTATCTCATTTGAATCTATACTATTATTTGGGGTCATGTCAATAAAATAATCATTAAATAGTTCACATATTGTATTAGGATCATAATAGACGGTGTCATTTTTATTTATAATATCAATATTACCATTCATTGTTTCATTATTTAAATTATCATTAATTATCCGCCAAGTAACACGACATTTATTCTTTGCCTTGTATAATAATTTTTGGTTTTCTAATTTTTGAGACTTGATAATACACTTCCTGAGTATTCTACTGTATTTTTTATACTTATGTTTCAAGACTACCTTATTAACCTTAGCTTGGCTGTATTGGAAGTATAAGTGCCTCTTATTTTTGCATGCTAACTTTATACCCTTACTAAGCCACTTTTGATATTTAAATGTTGTGCGAGTTTTGACTAATATTTCTGGAAAGCATAACTTACTGAACAATTCTACCAAATGATGTAATTCATTGAATGCTTCATTTGCATCAGTTGTCGCATAAACACCGGAGAACGATAATGCAGATATACATTCTTTAAACTTATCGACGTGGGCTTTATTAAAGTCAATCTTTTTTGAGGTATAGTCCTGAGAGATTATCTGAAGTGGAAAAGATATAGATTGCGCAGTTTCATGATCCGACAAACCAAGTAAATGTACATTTGATTTGACTCTATAAATGTTGCTTGCAATTTGATCTAAACAAGCTCTTTTTCGAGTAGCAGTTACTATGTGAGGTTTCAGTTTAGAATTTGTAAGTATGCTAGTAAGGTGTTTCTTTACATTGTTGGTTTTTAATAAATCTATATTCCAGTCACCACTTATAATAATTTTAAATTTAAATTTGGATTTTGTCAAACGTTCTAATAATGTCTGTAGTCTATTTAAAAACAAGTTAACATTAGAATTTGGAGTCCGATAAATGTTTATGATAACTAACTTATGTAAAGGTAGTACTATTCCGCAACATTCAAAACTTTTTTCTATCGACAATTCCTTACAAATATGAAGTGGTTTGAATTCCAAATCCTTTCTCAACAGAATCATAGACCCACCTCTTTTCTTTTTTAATCTTGAGAAGTATGCAGTAACTTTATGGTTAAGTAATTTGAAATTTTCCTCGTAGCCCCTTTCAATAAATGTTTCGCTTAAACATAGAGCGTGTACCTCAAGATTTTGTCTTTTCAAATCTTCAAGCGCCACTTTGATATTGTCAACTTTACCCAAACAACCGGCAATATTTTGATGTAATAATGCTTGCACTTATGCCTACTAGTAGGTATTTAGGTCGTTAAATTTTTAATATGTTTGATTACAAGACTAATAATATTATATCTACCTATTTGGTAGGTACTACGTAGTCTCACCATTGCACAAAAAAAACAATAACGCTGTTTTACTGATAAGAAGCGATATTTTCTAGACATCCTTCACGTAAACAAAATATTTATAAAAAAAATGCCTTGCAAAGGATTCTTATTTACAAAGTATATTTCAATAAAAATAATTGTTCCAAAAAATTTAATGTAGGCAATTCTGTGTATTTTCGTCTCTTAAATTTTCCTTATCAAATGTTTACTCATCAAAACATCCCCGTAAGAATTGCTACCCCGTTCTTTTAATTCCATTATGCAAAAAGCAGCTTAGCGCCATATTCTGGTGACAGTGTTTGCGTTACCTCGCTGAAAATTAGACAAAACTGTATTCAAATAATTATTCATAGAAATGTTCACCTTCTTCCTACTTAATCTATACTATTATTATAAAGAGGAAAGATTTGTACATATTTTTGTATGTTTGTAATGAATAGGCTCAAAAAGTACTGGGCCGATTTAAAAAATTATTTCACCAATAGAATGCTACATTCTTCCAATTTGACATAGGCTACAAAATTAGGGATCCTTGGTAAAATTTGAAAAATTTCAACAGAAAAGCGGGAAAAATTCTTTAAGGCGAAACAAAGTTCGCCGGGACCGCTATATTTTATAAACGCAAAAGTTGGCAAGAATTTATGGATGTATAAATGTGTGGATGTATTTTTATTAACAAAAATAGATTTACAGGAGATTTGATAGGAAGATAGACTTAATTATCAAATAGGATAATTTTTATCCCAAACTACCTAGCCCAAACCAAACCAAGTTACGAGCATCAGCATATAAATTATAAACCCCAAACTTTGTAAGAATGTCCGAATATATTAATGTATATTTGTTACTCTTTCACGCAAAAACGACTTAATAAATTTCGATTCAATTTGGTAGAGAGATAGATGAGATGCTATTTTAACTAATTCGCGGTTCCAATATTTTAAAAATTATTCACTCTAGTTACAGATAGTAACAAGTTATTCGAGGCGTAAGCTAAAAATTACCGACGAACGACTGATGACTGATATGGAAAGTAAATTATGGAATGGTATTGTGAAATAGCGGATGTATCCAAACGTAGTGCATGAGCGATGCCTGTACATTTGAATATCCGAATGGAGATAATGACAGAGAGTAAGATTTGAACGACGAACGACGACCAGGCCTAGCATACGCAATATGTCACATTTATCGCATGAGACGACAAAAGTTTCGATACTGTTGATTGGCTAATAGCACACCGCACTCATATTTTTTGCCAATCACCAGCTGACGCACTGATTTCAATCGATTTTGACGTTTGTTAAGAGCGCGATATAATTTAGTCGCGTTGCGTATGCTAGGCCTAGACGACGAGGTGCAAGACGTGTGTGCAATAAATTTAATTTATTTGGCTATAATATATTTGGATTCTTTACATTTGCTTCTTTCATTTCCCATTCACTACAGTATTAACGTACTAACTCGTAATCGGTTTCAGAAAACCAGATAGTTGTTCTTCACATTACGAATCGTAAAATATTGGAACCGGGCAATAATATATTTCGATTCAATTTGGTAGAAAGACAGTTAAGACGCTAGATTATAACTTAGAGGAAACTGTTTATACGAAAATATGCGAACTATGTCGAGAACAACAGCTAGTGTAGATTTTGTTGGAAGTCCTCAATAGGTACATATTTAAAATATTAAAAAATTGTGAACGCTTGCCTAATTTATATATTTTTAAATAGACGGATTTCATTCAATTAAACTTATGTTTGATAAACAACACAACAGTTCCATCAACTAAAACCAATGCATACAAATATTCTACATATTAAAGTGAATCTTAATGTAATTTTGAGAAAAGCTCAATGTTTTTAACTTATTACTTATTTATTCGTACCATTCTTACTCAAGTATTATAAAGTACCCTCGAATGGAGTCAAGGCTACTTCCGGAATACCGCTGTTTCCTTTTAGGAATTCGAATCAGGCATTTGATAAATCGCTACCCCTGAAGATGGGGGATTTTTTTCACCCTAAATTATTTGTTTTGTTAATTTGTCTTTTTCATTGTTTTAATTAAAAAAAGAATACTTCGTGTTAGATTAAATTACCTACCGTCAACACCATGACTATTTAATTCTGAGGAGTTGAAAGATTTTTTTTTGTTTAAGTACCTATATGAACCTAATTGTTAGGTACACTCTCATTCCTAAACCATAATGAAACTAGTAATAACGTTGTAAGTACTAAATAGCCATACCCTCCTTAAAACTCATGTGGATGAGTGTAAAATTCCATTTCGCTTTGAGTATAATAACTTTCAGGATGTTATCAAGGCTTTTAAGGATTTAAATATGAAAAAGACTGAAGATTTGTGGGGACTCTCGACAGATATACTAAAACATAATAATATAACAGAACACAAGTGTTACGGAAATCAGAAACAACGACGGTACCACAACACCCAGACCCAAGATAATATGGAAAAGTTCATTTCCCATATTGACCCGACCGGGGATCGAACCCGGAACCTCAGAGATGGCGCTCGCCAAAGTCAGTCCCGCTCGCCTCTCGGCTACGGAGGTCGTGATATAGATTTACAAAAGGCAAATCCACAACGGATGCAGGAGTAGCACTCATTAAGCATGTGTTTGATGCGTGGGAGAGCAGACGAGATGCGGTTGGGGTTTTCTGCGATCTATCAAAGGCGTTTGATTGCGTTGATCATCAAACTCTGATAATGAAGCTACAGCATTATGGTGTTTCGAAAAATTCATTAAGTTTGATTCTGTCATATCTATCGGACAGAACACCGGACAGAAAGTCAATGTAAATGGAGTCAATTCATCCGGCGCCCCCTTAAGCAAATGAGTTCCCCAAGGCTCCAAATTAGGACCTTTGCTTTTTTTGATATACGTAAATGATCTCTCTTTTTTTACGAAAAACTTGTGTGATACAGTTTTATTTGCGGATGATACATCGTTAATTTTTAAAATTAATCGACAGCAACAAAATTTTGATGATGTAAATAATGCCCTCTCTAAAGTTACACAATGGTTTGGAACAAACAATCTATTACTTAATGCCAAGAAAACCAAATGTGTAAAGTTCTCAATGCCCAATGTGAGACAAGTTAATACTGTGATTAAAATGAGTGATGAGCCTATAGAGGTTATCAACTCGACAGTATTCCTTGGCATCAAGGAAAGCAAGGAAAGCTTAGGCTTAGGCTTTAATGGTATCCCCACATAGTTACTCTGGCGGCAAGACTTAGCTTAGCCGCATATGCAGTGAGGAAAATAAGGGATTTGACTGATGTGGAAACAGCAAAATTAGTTTATTTTAGCTATTTTAACAGCGTTATGTCTTATGGTCTGCTCATGGGGGTCTGCAGCCGATATTCAGACTATTTTTGTCCTACAGAAGAGGGCTTTTAGATCTATCTACAGGCTAGGGCCACGTGACTCGCTGCGAATGCGATTTAAGGAGATAAACATCTTAACAGTCGCATCACTATATATTCTCGACTGTGTAATGCATGTTTACAAAAATTTAAACAACATTCCTAAAAAATCTGATTTACTAGCTTTAATACCATGAATAAACATAAGAATATAATGTTTACCTCATATATTGGATTAAGCATAAAATTGTTTAATAAATTGCCGCAAATTATTGTTGACTTACCTATACACAAGTTTAAGTTACAGATAAAAAATTTACTTATAAAGAAGGGCTATTATAAAGTAGATGATTTCCTTAACGATAAAGATATATGGCCTAACACTATTTAACTTGCATGCACATGTTATAAATATATTATATTTATTTTTCTTTTCTTAAAAATTAATTTCATTGACATCATGATAATGCAATATTTTATTTTACAAAATGACATTGATATTGTTAAAACTATCTATGATGGACATAAAATGTATATTTGTGAATTATGTATAATTATGAATTTTAATAGATTTCTTTCTTTTTTTTAATCTAAACCAAAATGTAGGTTACTACTTCGTGCTCCAGGTCATATAGTTGTTTGATGAATTTAATTTAGATAATACCACAAATTATGGGGAGATGGAGTAGTCAAGCTCACTAAAATGTCACTGGGGTGGTGGCGCTATGTGGCGCGTCGTTACATTCCCTTCAATATGGTTGAGTGAAGCGATGGCTGGCACATACGTCAAGCTTGTGAACAGGTGCCACCTTTGGGGGCTGGTCTGCTCCAGCTTACCTCTCGAAAGTAAAAACTTAGTTGAGTACTTAATCACTCATCAAAACAAAACTATATGACTTGGTCCAAAGTGAGCTACATATAGCAATAAGTAAGATACTGATACTGTAACTGATCTGCTGAGTTTATTACCGGTGTCTTCTCGTTAGATATAGGTTCCGAACCGGAAGTAGAATCACTTTGCATTGTATTCAATGACGAATCAAAGGTGTTAAATGGAACTGGAGTTTGAGTTTGATACCTATCTAGTTATTTAATGTTTTTATACTCTACCTCCTTAAATTTGTTGATAATCTCCGTAGCCGACTTGTGAGTGGGCGGGACTTTAGCGCTGCACCATCATATAGGTCCTGGGTTCGATTTAAAATGAACTTTTCTACATTATCTTAGGTCTGGTTGTTGTAGTACCGTCTTTATCTTAGTTTTCTATAATTATTAAATTTGAATTTTTCTTTAAAGCTCTGGTAAGATTTCAAAAAACTTGGTAACAATTCCAACTTACTGGTGATCCACAAAACGAGAGACATATTCAGTCAGAATCCACAACAATGTTTGCTTCATGCAAAATTTCCTATGCGATTGAGTGTGTAATGAAAATGATAAGAAAAGCACTAAAATGTCGAGTTATAGGTTTTTATTTATTTTGTGCCAAAATACTGCGTGTCCAACACTTTTTACTTCTTAAAACGGTTTTGACAGCTGTCATCTGTATCGATCGACTGTGACGTTTGTTTTGTTTGTATTTTGCGGACGGAATTCGTGCAATCGAATTTGAGAATTTTGCCAGTCATTTTCCTGGTATTATTTTGGGGGTTACTGTCTCCGCCATGGAGACTAATTTACAGCATGAAGACTTGCTGATCAAGCTCCGAGCCAAGTTAAACGAGGAGAAAGTGAAGCTATGGGAGTCCCCGTACGTTCTTCCCGATTTGGAAGGAATATCTCCAAGTTTACAGGTTAGTGGATATTCTATATCATCTTTGTCTGTTGTAATCCAAGATAACAAAATTCTTTGAAATAAGACAAGGTTTTGAAACAAATTAAGGCTTGTAGGCTGAGCTCAAGCACATGAGATTTCCTTTGTTTACATTCTACAGCTGTTTTGGTAATACTGGTATGGGATACAAATGTTGACTTATACGGTATGGCGACCTTTATCTTCTGAACTATTTTAAAGTAAAACGTTTTTTTTCCATTACAATTACTTAATTTTGATTTACAAGCTTGCTTTTAGTGATGACTAGGGTTCCCAACCCTCCCGTATTGCCCGGGAGACTCCGGTAAAAGTGATTAACCTGCCGACCTCCAGAGCTATCATTTCTCCGGTTTTTTCCTAAAAATTAAATGCATACGTCGCTCGCTCCCCATTATTCATTCGCTTTGCAGGCACAACATACAATTTCCCCGGGTTGGTATTTTCGAGAGGTGGCAACCCTAGTGATGACCAATATAAAAAGTGTTACAAAAAGCATACTTAATTCCTAGTGGTATTCTTAGTTTAGTAGTTAACTTAACTATAAATATTTTTAGTTAATTATTTATCCACACCGTTGTTCTCTTTATTTTAAGATATTGCACATGATCAAAAGGACAGTCATAGCTCAAATTTAGCTATTTCAAGTAAAAATGATTTGAAAGTTCAAAAAATCGTAGTCTTGATGGTCTTTAATAAACAAACCATTGAAATTCCTATTACAGGCATAATATAAAATACTTTACAATATTTCTTTCAGGACTTAGCAAAAAAATATGCAGCTGAGCTTTCAGAAGATGCAGATGTTATTCTTCAAGCATTGCATGAGCTTCAGCTTCATTCTATTGACCGTTCCAAAGCAAATGCAGAGTTCAAGGAGACAGGATGTGCCACATTCAGAGTTAAGGCCAACGTGCCTGGTGAGGGTGCGAAGATCATAAAGATACAGAAGAAGCTGGATGTGTCAGGCAGCGATCTGATCAAAGTAATTGCTGAAGAGCTAGGGGTTACAGAAAACAGGTTTGTTAATTTTTTTTGTTATAAAATTACTGGTGGCATATCGGTAGCATTAGAAAAGTCTCAAATAAATTACTTTTATATTTATAAAATTATCAATTTAATTTCAATTAAGTATTTATTGACAAAATACAAAATACATCACAAAATATATTTTTTTATGTGAACATTTAATATATATATATATTTCTTATTCCATTTTTTATATACATACAATGCAAATGAGGTGTTCATATTGTAATATTTAAAGTAGATATTTTCTATATTTCCATTTCAGTTGTAATATGGATGCCCTTTGGGTAAAAACCTCCTCCATTTAATGTGAGCTCTCTCTGTCCTGCACAAGCTTCAATCAGTTTGATCCAGTTATCTCAAATAAATTATCAGGTCACTGTTACCGAGGTTTACTTGCAGTAAAATTCAACCATGTTTTTAGTTTTTTTTTTGAGGTGACTAATAATGTTGCAGTATTTATTAATATATTGGTTTTCTAATATTATGTAAAAGATTTATTTTGTTAATATTTAATTTTCATAGTTCATCATAGAGATATATTATTTATTTGTTTGCTTCCAGAATAAAGCTTATTGTTAATGGCAAAGTGATAAAGCCGAGTCCGACCCTCGAGGAGCAGGGATTGAAGAATGGAGCTCAAATTATGGCTTTAATCATGGCTGGTATTTATTTTATAGCTTTTTATTTATTTATGTTTAAATATTATTTTTAGTGCTGAAAATACATTACCTGATAATGTAAACAATATGGGTTACACCAACCAAAAATTGGGTTAACAGATTAGTTGCCAACAAATTTTCATATTTATCTATAGATACTTTGGAGAAAATATTTTCATGCTAAAAACATTATTTTCACTTCCAAATATTTTTATGCTTATTAAGAAGGAATTATAATAGTAACTTTAGCAGACTTCTAATATTTGGAATTCAGCCTTGTGAGGTCATTTCTGGGCACAGTCCTATTCATAAACATAAGATCACATCTCAGAGACCCAGAGCAAATGGAAAGAGGAATGTGTTAGGCAGATGATACCTTTCAATGAGATGTTTTCAAACTACTAAATTACCTTTAAATGAATGACTAACATCAGCCTAGATTAAGAGAAAGCTCTTCCGTAGAAAAGACGCCTCCCGTCTTGGTAACATCTACTAGCATTGTGTAATAAATTATAAATAAATAGTTCATAAATAAATGTTAGACAACATCACATACCTACGTCTTCAGATCGCCTGATTTCAAAGTAAAAAATGATCATCTTCAGGTTACTAAAAATATAAGGCACATAGTTTACTTAGATACATTGCGCTAAAGTTTAGCGTGACGTCACCAATTCGCACACTTTTTATGTATTTGTGACGCCCCTCCACTGTATTTTGATGTGCTCGATCGTCATCAATTTTTTATATATTTACAAGCTGTACTCGCGACTTCGTTCGCGTGGACTATATACCACCTTTGAAAGTTTATATAGAAAAATGTTTATTTTTGAAGTTAGAGATATGAAATTTGGCACAAATATAGCTCGTAACTTGGTTTAAAATATCTACTACTTTTTGTTTCGAATATTAGGAGAGAAAGGGGTAAAACCGACCATGAAAGGATGTAGTCCACGCGAACGAAGTCGCGGGCACAGCTAGTTTTATATAAGTTACAAAATATGGGGCAACTACAATATTGATTCTTATTTTTAAATAGCTGCAACTTTCAAGAGTGAAACGAAACTCGTACTCGAATCGTCGTACGAGGTATGCTACAGCGTGCCGACTATTAATAGGATCATTGCTTTTCATCCAGTTAGCATCCCCATACTGTTTCAGAGGCACCGGAGGAGGTGAAGAAAGAAGACAACATGTATATGGAGATGAAGGCGACGCGAGACGACGCGACCCTGTTGTCTGAGTACGTCGACGACCTTGCTGATGATGATGAGTATATAAAGGTATATATCTTAATATATATAGTGACCCGTCGCGGTGGTACGCATGCGTACCATCCCCGTTTTAACACATTTTCCACTTATTCTTCGGTCCTATTGATAGCATCGTAATGTTTTATGTTGTGGATGTTATGGATATATAATTTCGGATATGGATGCGGATATAAGTATGTAAAATATTATATCGGTTTCGGCTATGTATTAGAGTGGTCGTCTTTTTTTTTTCAAAGAAAGAGGGAGGGGGAGTACAGGAAAACGATGCGATGCATTACATACACAAAAATCCTAAAATTTTACTGCATTATGTATGTACATAAAAATCTTCATTTGTTCTATAAGAAATGCGATATACATAGTTTCAATACAAGAAATAAACATACGCTCGCTATTTCAAACCATAGGCCTCGTAAAACCAGTAGAACATTCGTGAGATTAAGTATAAAAATATTCAACAAGTTACCGCAATGTATTATTGACTTACCCATGCATAGATTTAAGGTCAATATTAAATCATGTTTAATGCCAAAAGGATACTACAAACTTGATGATTAATTAAACGATAAACATATATGGACACGATTGTCTGCTCGCTTACACACCATTTTGTAAAGATTAGGATAACTACTGAGTTTCTCGTCGGATTCTTCTCGGTAGAATTAGGTTCTGAACCGGCTGTAGCTTTAATTTTGGTTTTGACGAAGCATAAGTCTTACTTGTAACCTACATAAATAAATGAACTGACTTGACTTGAATCTTTTCGCAGCTTTCTCGGTAAAAAATAGGCATTGTATTAATGATTAACGGACTTCTGGATTATTAACGGAAGTTAATGAGTCTGTTAACAGTTTTTAAAGTTAACTTAAAAGTTAATCCGTTACTCAAAATGTTAACTTCGTTAATTAACGATTAACGGATTAACGAGTTAATACCCAGCTATGGTTATAGCGATCTTTTGTAACGGACGACTGGGGCATATGTAAAATTTCATCTTCCCTTGCGGATTTAAAGAAATAATATAAAGAAACAATAAGAAAATATTTTAAAGAAACAAAAAGTTTCTTTAAAATATTTTATGTTGGCTAGTGTTGCGGGACACACTATAGAATATCTATCTATCTATTTGTATAATGTTCCTTAGCTAGAAGATCAGTCCGGCAAGACGGTGGAGCTGCCTGCTGCCGAGCGCAGGTCTCTGCTGGTGGGACTCGCGCTGCACGAGCGAGGCCGCGCCGCCGCCAAGCAGCGTGACTACTCGCTGGCGCTGGTGCTGCTGCTGGAGGCCGACAGGCAGCTGAGGTAAGACGGTGGAGCTGCCTGCTGCCGAGCGCAGGTCTCTGCTGGTGGGGCTCGCGCTGCACGAGCGAGGCCGCGCCGCCGCCAAGCAGCGCGACTACTCGCTGGCGCTGGTGCTGCTGCTGGAGGCCGACAGGCAGTGAGGTAAGACGGTGGAGCTGCCTGCTGCCGAGCGCAGGTCGCTGCTGGTGTAACTCGCGCTGCAAGGGTTCGGCCGCACAAAAGTCCGTTTTCAATATTCACCCGACCGGAGATCGAACCCGGGCCCTCTAAGATGGCGCGACGCCAAAGTCCGGTGCATTAGCTAAGTATAGCAAGTAATGGTATGTGTTCCAGCGAGTGCAGGTCGTCGCTGCTGAAGACGGTGGACAACTGGGCGGTGCTGCAGCTGGACGTGGCGTGGTGCTACCTGTGCCTGCGCGCGCTGGCGGCGGCCGGGGACGCGGCCGCGCGCCTCGCCCGCGCCGAGGCCGCCTTCCGCGACACGTATGGTGACAACCACCAGCGGCTCATCGCGCTCAAGGGCACCGCTGGTGAGGCATACCATCAACCTGGAGGGAGTAGAGAAATGACAAGGGGCGTGATCAAATGCCAGGGTGGCAGGGACAAAAGCTAGAAAACAAAGGGAGCGTAGAGTAATGACATGGGAGCGAATAAAAATGTCAGGGAGGCGTAGAGAAATGGCAAGGGGGCGTAGAGAAATGCCAGGCGGGTGTAGGGAACCGCCTAAATTGTACTTGAATGTATCTGTTACACTAATTTCTGTAATTTTTTTTGTGCAATAAAGTGTATCTGTCTATCAGAGACGTAGAGAAAAGCCAGGGGGGGGGGGGCGTAGAAAAAAACTAAAGGGGGTTGTAGACAAAAACAACGGAAGCGTAGAGAAATGCCAAGGGGTCGTAGACAATTCTGAGAGGGCGTAGAGAAAAACCAGGGGGCGTAAAGAAATGTCAAGCTGTATTGTATCAGGACGACGCCTTAGTAATTTCATTTGTTAATTAGTTAGAATTAGTTAGAAAAATGTATATGTTGAACGGTTTAAAACAGCAAACGAGCGAGTGCTTCTAATGCGGATGTACCTGCTGCAAGGGATCGTTGCCTACCACCAGAACAAGAGGGCTGAAGCGAAGGCGCTGCTTGAAAAGGCTGAGAACGAGCTCAACTTCTTGAGGGTAAGTTCCACTCTCCTTTACTTCAGGGTAATATAAACAATGATTCTAATTCATCTCTTTTTAGGGTTCCGTACCACAAAAAGAAAAAACGGAACCCTTATAGGATCACTTTGTTGTCCGTCTGTCCGTCCGTCTGTCAAGACCCTTTTTCTCAGGACCGCGTGGAGGTATGAAGCTGAAATTTATATCAATTACTCAGGTCTACTGTCCCTTGAAGCTGTGAAAAAATCAAACTTCTAAGCCAACGCAATCAAAAGATACAGCCGTTTATGCCGCATATTTTCGACACTTGCAAGGGAATCAAAACCTACAGGTTGCTTCCCGTGAACTCAGAATCTTGCAATTTGGTACGAAGCAACGTCTTATAGCATAGATAAAGGAAAAATTACGAAAACCATAAATTTTTAGTTACATCATATAATATATATATTTTTAATAATTTTAAACTTACTACCCATTTCCTCATAAACGCGTAGAGGTATTAAATTGAAATTCATACCAAATACTCAGGTCTATAATACCTTTAAGCTGTAACAAAATCAAACTTCTATGTCAACGCAATCAAAAGAAACAGCAATTTAAGCTGCATATTTTGAAACTCGCAAGTACTCGCAAGGGAATCAAAACCTAAAGGGTACTACTTCCAGTCGACCTAGAATCTTGAAATTTGGCATGAAGCAACGTTTTATAGCACACATAAAGGAAAAATTCCGAAAACCTTAAATTTTTAGTTACATTACAAAATATTTATGCTCCTCCATCTTTCCCCATTGTAATGTTATGAATTTCATTTTGCAATAAAAATACCATAGTTATGACTCGATTGTCGTAATGAACGAACTTTGTAAACCTTGCAGGTTTGTACGGAACCCTCGGCGCGCGAGTCCGACTCGCACTTGGCCGGTTTTTTTTGTATGAAATGGCAACCAAGATTCCTTTGCGGAGTCTACTTCTGCCAGTTACCTATATAAAATGATAATGTGTCATTAAAAATATATTTTTCTCTGTAATATAAATTTTTGTTTGTTAGATTATCCAGAAAAGTGAGAAGTATTTTTGCATTTTCCTTCTTATTTAAAAATAAAGGCGACGCACTAAATTTAATTGTCAAACACACAAAGACGTATCGTTCTAAGCCGGATCTCTCTGTTTAACATTTAATTGTGGCGTTCTAAGAGTCAGTTGGACCATATTAACTTCGAAAGAAACGGACGATTTGACCGTTGTCATATAGCACAAAAAAGTATAATGACAGTTTTGACAGCTGTCAAATCGTCCGTTATTTTTTGAGTTAAGTTAATGCAACTACCCCTATCTTTGGCAATAATTAAGACATTTAAAACAGTATGTAACATTCGTTTTACTATGTTGTGAAGTAAGAAAAAAAATCAAAAGTTCAATCTTTATTTTTTTATTCTGCTTTCTTCATGACAAATAATAAATTGTTCCAGGTGGACGAGACCGCAGTGGCAGCGCTCATGGAGCTGGGCTGGTCGCGCGGCCAAGCGCGAGCCGGGCTGCGCGCCACCGGCGGCGAGCTGGACCGCGCGCACCACTACCTGGCCGACAAGCGCGCCCTCAGGGAGCAGGAGAGGGAGAAGCATCGCCGGGAGAGGTGGGGACACGTGTAGCTCACTCGTCTCTGCTCCAGGGAGGCAGAGGCAGCAGTGGCAGCGCTCATGGAGCTGGGCTGGTCGCGCGGCCAAGCGCGAGCCGGGCTGCGCGCCACCGGCGGCGAGCTGGACCGCGCGCACCACTACCTGGCCGACAAGCGCGCCCTCAGGGAGCAGGAGAGGGAGAAGCATCGCCGGGAGAGGTGGGGACACGTGTAGCTCACTCGTCTCTGCTCCAGGGAGGCAGAGGCAGCAGTGACAGCGCTCATGGAGCTTTAGATTTATTTTTTAATAGACTTTTTGAAATAATTCGTTCCATTGGTGTGTGTGTCAGGCAGCGGCGCTTCCTGGGCGTGTGCGCGGACGGGTCCGTGGTGCGGCCGCAGCTGGTGGCGGCGCTCGTGGGCATGGGCTACACGCGCCGCCTCGCCACGCGAGCCCTCAGGACCTCCAACAACCACGTCGCCGAGGCCGTGCGGCTCATACAGGAGCAGCCGGAGTTGGTGCGTTATGACTTTTTCATGGAGAAAATCCTGCCTCGCCGTCACTCTCTGCAGGGAACAGTGGTGTGTCAAGCTCGCACCGACTAAAACCTCCTCGGTCCAACGTGAGCAGTTGTGGGGATTCTACGCAAGCGGGGGCGCGCCTACCGCCAATCGGACCACCTCGCGCCAAAAACGGGCCAGGCCACCTTACACTCCCCACCCGTCCAGGCTTACCCCACGCCTGGCGTCTCCGGTCCCAGCAGTGAATTCGCTGTGCGGCTCCACTGCCTAACGTCACTGCAGAAACCCGTAATTCTCACTCCAACCCTCGCTTGGAGTCCCGGGAACCACCGGCCGCGGAGGATAGGGAGGCCGGCAAAAGCAATACTGCATCTTCCGCTCCCTCTGCGGCCCCACCACGATGTGAATCACGCCCTTAGCCACCGACGGGTCGCGAAGGACAAGAAGGCTGGTACCGAAACACCGAGGTCTTTCTTTCCCTCCGCAATCCATCTCTGAGAGGTCTCCGCGGCCCAGCTCGGGATCTGACTTAGCTTCACCCTGTGCGGTATCGGAGGCTGGGTGTCAAGGCCGGCGTCAATGCACCGGATCCCAGCGTATGGGTTTTTCAACATACTACTAATTTTTTGCCGGTACATTGTCGCTGGTTAAAGGCTTCTGAACCAGTGGTAATCACTTTAAATTGTTTTCAATGACGTTATATCTTTCAGTTGGCGGATAGCGACATCTCGTCAGAGGAGTCAGAGACGCCGAGTTCTTCCGAGTCACTTGTGGAGCCCGATGAGAAGCTAGTCTCTGAGGTTTGATCCTTAATTAATATTATTATAGAGTTCTAAATTCCCTGGCGGATCAACATGGAAAATAAACTTATCTATATTGTCTCGGGGCTGGGTGTTGTGGTGCCGTCGTTGTTCCTGATTTTAGTAACACAAGCGCCTTAGCTATTTTTCACACAATCATAACAATAATTATTTTTTACTAACTGTTGTCCATGACCTTGCCTTTTTTTGTATTACACTTCAAGATTGACCTCATGTTAAGTGGTATTGAGGTCCTAGCTTAAGGGCGACATGTACAGGATAATAAATCTGTTACTGGACGTGTCTTCCTTACATTGAAGGTTTGACGCCTGCTACTAATGTAGCACCCCCCAAGAGCTCTGGAAACCTTACTCATACGCAGGAACACAACAACACAGAAGTGATTGTTATTTGGCTGCAGTCTTCTGTAAGGTGGAGGTATTTCACCAGTCGGACTTACGTGTTTTCGGTATAAAAAGTCCTATGTTAATCTAGTACGCCATCTCTCTTTCTACTATTTTTTTTTACATATATATTACACTTCAAGATGGACCTCATCCCACCTGATGTTAAGTGGTAATTAGGTCCTTTTTTTTTTTTTTTTTTAGTCGAGGGGGAAATGCCTACCGCACCGTCACTCTCAGTGGGGAACAGAGAGTGGTGTGTCGGGCTCGCACCGACTAAAACCCCCTCGGTGGCCAACGCTGCGCAATTGTGGGGGAGTCGGGATTCCTTGCGATTCTACACAGGCTCCCCCACAGCGCCTACCGCCAAGCGGCCCATCTCGCCGCGCAAATACGCAGCTGGAGCGTGTCAAGCCACCTGATACGCCCCACCCCCTCGGGACCGAGGTAACGGACGCCAGGCTTACCCCACGCCTGGCATCTCCGGTCCCAGCAGCGGATCTGCTGTGCGGCTCCGCTGCCTACCGCCTCTGTGGACACCGAGACTCTCAATCCAGCTCTCCTTCCGAGAGCCAGATGAAGTCCCGAGACCCACCGGCCGCGGAGGATAGGGAGACCGGCAAACGTAATACCGTATCCTCCTCTTCCTCCGCGACCCCACCACGACGCGATTCGCGCCTCGCGCGGCAGCGCGCCACTGCCGGGTCGCGGAGGACAGGGAGGCCGGCAACGAAACACCGAGGTCCTCCTCTTCCTCCGCGATCCACCTCTGCCCTTGCGGGCTTGCCGCAGAGAGCCACCTTCTCTCCGCAGCCCAGCTCGGGATCCGTCTTGGCTTCACCCTGTGCGGTATTGGAGGCTGGGTGACAAGGCCAGCCTCAACGTCCCGGACCACAGGGTTACTGAGCCCCCCCATCGCGACAAGATGCGGAACCCAGCGGGGGGGTGGTAATTAGGTCCTAGCTTAAGGGCGACAAGTACAGCATCATAAAGCCGTTACTGGACTTGTCGCCCTTACCTTGAAGGCTTGACCCCTGCTACTAATGTAGCACCCCCTATGAGTTCTGGAAACCTTACACACGCAGGAACACAACAACACCGTAGCGATTGTCATTTGGCTGAGGTCTTCTGTAAGTTTCACCAGTCGGGCTGCTCCAGTTCGAGCAATAAATCGCTATGCCCTACCTCAAATATATCATTCAAACCCGTTTAGTAATTTTTGAATGCAAGATTAACAAACAAGCATCCACACATTCCTATAAATATTTTCGTTTAATATTATTTGGAGTAATCTGTTTCTTTACAGTTGACAGCGATGGGGTACCAGGAGGAGGAGGCAAAGACGGCTCTGAAGCTGGTGCGCAACCGCGTCGGCGACGCAGTCGACCTGCTGACGGCGGGCGGCGGCCACGTGGTCCCCGGTTAGCTTAACCAAATTCAAACTTCACAATTGGCTACTTAACAGTGTTAACAATAAAATATGAAAAGTGTTAAATATGTTAGCTTATTAGTTATGTGGGAATTTTACATTTTTATTTTTTGATTAAAAGCATAGTTAGTATTTTATTTTTGCAAAATAAATTTTACTTTTTTTATCTCTGGATCAAAAGAACCGAAACGGAAACCACCATTGCAATTCGGAAATGACAGCTGTCGGCGAAAATTATTTATTTTAATGTGGCAAAACGATAATTCTTTTGCCAATTAAATTCACACTAACCGTATATGTAAATTAAGTCGTTCCTGTGCGTATCAGTTCGATGTCTAGAACATTGACGTCATAATTCCAACAGTGTCGTGATTTGGCGTTTTCGCGCGCTTTTTAAATGTGTTATACAAAATCTTCTTTTTCTCTAGTTATTTACATTTTTTCCAGATAAATGGAATTGCTTGGGATATAAAATGAACGGGCACACATTTTACAATACTTTTTCAAAACTGTCAAGTAGCCAATTGACTGCGTGCCAGTTGCTGAAAAAGTATCTTAAAATGTGCACCCGTTCATCCCAAGCTGATGTAAATAAGAAACTCCATAATATTTAAATTAATACAGATTTGTTCGCCGGTAAGCAAGAACGTCGTACAACAGAGAAGAGTTTTAAAACAAGCGCAGGAAGTAACACACTAGCGCCACCATTTGACGTTTATTTTTTCAACACAAGCAATTCGATTCATCTTGAAAAAAAAATTACCAAAGAAAAGATTTTATGTAAGACTTTAAAAAAACGCACGAAAGCGCCAGATCACGTGACTGTTGAAGTTTGTGACGTCACCGCTCAATACACCAGGCCGAATCGAGTCTGAACGATTTTACAGCTTAATGAGAATTGCTTAATAAATCCCTAATATACGTCGTTATAAAATAACGTCGTAAAAACCAAATAAACGTACAATTTTTAATCGTCCTACACGTCCTTCTGCAAGCCTCTGCAAGATCTCCTAACAATTTGTATGTTATAAATTTCAGACGATCCATCTAATCCGTCGACCAGTGCTGGGGGAGCCCCCAAAAGGAAACAAAAGAAACACAAAAGGGACAAGAAGTATGTGCAGTGTTCATTTATTACTTTACGAATTATAAAATGCAAAATCTAATGCCTAGTAGTCTTCTCTATCAGTTAACCTCACACATTTGAGATAAAAATGTCGAGGCGGTGAATGAAATACTAAAAAATTATAGGTTAAGAATGCTTAAAGTTAAGAACTATACTATAAAATGTGTAAAAATATTAAACATATATACATGATAAAACAATACATATGAGAAGAAGTCATGTAATAATTCAGAACGCTTACATAAATTATATGAAAACTAGCTGTTTCCTACAACTTCACCCGCGTTGTTTCAGGATAAAAATGTCTAAATAAAAATCCTATATGTTAATATAGTATGTCATCTCTCTTCCTACCAAATGTCAGCACAATCCGTTTAGTAGTTTTTGCGTGAAAGAGTAACAAACATCCATACTCACAAACTTTCATATTTATTTATTTATTAATTTAAAAGAAACACCAACAGTGCACATACTGACATTACATCTTAAATTAAATATTAAAAAGAGAAATTCTGGTTTGCACACCAATTGGCTACTTGACAGTGTTAACAATAAAATATGAAAAGTGTTAGATATGTTAGCTTATTAGTTAAGTAATCATTTTACATTTTTACTTTTTAATTAAACGCATAGTTAGTATTTTATTTCTGCAAAACAAATTTTAGTTTTTTTATCTGTGGAACAAAAGAACCGAAACAGAAACCACCATTGCAATTCGGAATGACAGCTGTCGGCGAAAATTATTTATTTTAATTTGGCGAAACAATGATTATTTTACCGATTAAATTGAATTATTGTGTCTCTAATCGTATTAAGAATTTATTGAAACATTTTCCGTTTATCTAAGTTAAGTCGTTCCTATGCGTATCGGTTCGTTGTCTAGGACGTTGACGTCATAATTGCAACAGTGACGTAACTCTGCGTTTTCGCGCGCTTTTTAAATGTGTTACACAAAATCTTATTTTTTCTGCGTTTTCGCGCGCTTTTTAAATGTGTTACACAAAATCTTATTTTTCTCTGGTTATTTAGATTATTTCCAGATAAATCGAATTGCTTGGGATATAAAATGAACGGGCAATGCACATTTTACAATACTTTTTCAAAAACTGTCAAGTAGCCAATTATAGGTGAACGAGACCGTGCTCGTGTGCACCCTCAGGATACTACTGGTTTCGGAGTAAATTAAACACTGACACTTTGATTTCTTGAAGAGCTTTACGACAACAAACGCTATATTTGTCACCATATATTAAAGCGATTGCTTGATTTATATTATAGTAGGGTAGTAGGACACATAGCCAACCACCAAAGCCGGTAAAAAGCATTTAATTTGATATCAAACGAAAAATACCAAAAGTTACCGCTAGTCGCTTTCTATTTCAATAGAAATTGTTTGCTTGCTTCAAATACTTGGATTTTACGTAAGCCACAAATACAATTTATATGATGTATATAATGTGTTTCTAAAATAAAAAATGTGGTAAAACTATTGCTACTAAAGAACGATTTTATTGCATATACAAAATATTTCACTTTTACAAATAAATCTTTAACACTTATTAATCACAAACTCACCTGAACTAGAGAAACCACAGAGATATTGCTTCACCATATCATTCATATTTAGTTAATCTAATTATAATCTTATTTTTACGTATTATTTGTCCATAGTTCTTAATATTCTATGTCACTCAGTCATCATGACACAATTGACAGACCAGTCCATAGAGCAATTAAAGTATGCGGCACATTCAATCTAAATGAAGTGATAGTTAAGCACTTCGTTTATACATTTATTTAATTTCAGGAAGAAAGAACGCGAGCTGGCGCTGCGTCGGCTGACGTCCGCCATCCGCGTAGAGGAAGACGACCACCTAGACACGGAGCTGGTGGAAGAGGAGGAATTCCTCGCTCAGTACAAGTCGCTGCTGTAAACTGTACTGTGCGTACTGCAGCGCTGACGGGTCCAGCGGCGGGGGGCGGGGCGGCAGGTGACGTGAGTTCGTTGACCTTTTAGTAGATTGATGAGCGGCCAATCTTATATTATTGTGTTTGTAATGAAAGTCGGTGGTCAGGCGTGGAGTTGCTGAATTCAGAGTATATTTGAAATTGTGAATTCTTTTTGCAGATATTGTTTTCAAATATCAAAAATAAATAGTTGACTTCTATTTATTATGTGTTACAAGTTTAATGTTTATACCTAGAAGTGGAAGTAGTGTTTCCTATACCGTATTCGCTGAATAAAACAACCACAAAGTCATCTGCTCGTATGCGCCATTTTTTGGTAGCAATGGAAACTGTCGAGTTACTTCGACAAGACTAATCCCAAAAGACAAGACGCAGGTCAGAGCATTCCTTGGTTTGTGTTCCTACTATCGGCGTTTTGTTAAGAACTTTGCAGATATAGCAAAACCCCTGCATAAGCTAACGGAGGAGAAGCGACAATTCTGCTGGGATGGAAGTTGTGACATCGCATTCCAGGAGCTAAAGGACCGTCTGTGCAAAACACCTATTTTGGGATACCCTGATGTGAGCAAGGAATTCATAGTTGACACAGACGCCAGTGACATAGGACTGGGCGGTGTATTATCCCAGCGGAATGGCGATCAAGAAATTGTGATAGCTTACTTCAGCAAGTCTTTGTCGAAACCTGAAAGGAACTATTGTGTTACGAGACGAGAACTGCTTGCTGTGGTAAAGTCGTTGCAGCACTTTAGCAAATATCTTCTGGGGCGGAAATTCCACATACGAACTGACCATGCTGCACTGAAATGGCTTTTGCAGTTTAAGAATCCGGAAGGACAAGTTGCGAGATGGATTGAATTACTGCAGGAATACGACTTTGTGGTGGAACATCGCAGCGGAAAATCTCATGGTAACGCAGATGCATTGTCAAGAAGACCTTGTCCTGAAGACTGCAAGCATTGTACCAGGCAAGAAAGTAAAGAAGTTGTTCCTGTGAGGATGCTCAAGACAGACCTTAGCAACGAGTGGAAAGAAAGCCTACAACGTGCACAGCAGGAGGATGCGGACATCAAGCCGATTCTGGAGTGGATGAAGGCCGGAGTTCCTAAGCCTAGGTGGAGCGACGTCTCAGCGATGAGTTCGATCACAAAGAGCTATTGGGCCCAATGGGACAGCTTGGTGATTCAGGATGGAGTTCTGTGCCGTAGATGGGAAAATGCTCGTGGAGACAGCTGTCATCTGCAAATGGTTGTCCCCAAAGGTCAAGTACCGGATGTTCTACAGCTGTACCATAATGGTTGTTCAGGAGGTCATCTGGGAGTAAAACGGACACTACTAAAGATACGAGAACGGTTCTACTGGGTCTACTGTCGGGACGATGTCGAGGACTGGTGTCGCAAATGTACAAGTTGTGCGGCTGTAAAGGGACCTCAGACTCGTAGTAGAGGTGCATTGAAGCTGTACAATGTGGGCGCACCATGGGAGAGGATAGCCCTTGACGTTGCGGGGCCGTTCCCGGAAAGTGAAAGTGGTAACAAATATTTCATGGTTGTGATGGATTACTTCACTAAGTGGCCGGAAGTCTTCGCCATTCCAAATCAAGAGGCCTCGACAGTTGCTGATAAGTTAGTTTATGAAGTCTTCTGTCGTTTTGGAGTTCCCTTGGAAATCCACAGTGATCAAGGAAGGAATTTTGAGTCCCAAATATTCCAGGAAACTTGTCGAGTTATGGGAACTCATAAAACAAGAACAACTTCTTACCACCCACAGTCGGATGGAATGGTGGAACGATTTAATCAGACACTAGAGAGGTACTTGGCAAAAGTTGTGGAAAATCGGCAACGAGATTGGGACAAGCACATACAACCATTTTTGCTGTCATATCGTAGCGCTGTTCACGAAAGTACATCGGTAACACCAGCGTTCGCAAACTTTGGAAGAGAGCTACGACTGCCTGCAGACATGATCACCGGAATACCACCTGATTCCCCATGCAGTATAACAGATTATGCAAATAACTTACGGAACAAGATGAATGACATTTGTGAGCACGTGAGACAATCGGGCCAGCAAATGTCTGAAAGAATGAAAACCCGCTATGACCGCAAAATGAACAGTAAAGAGTTTGACGAAGGTTCACTAGTGTGGTTGCACAATCCAATCCGCAGCAAGGGGAAATCTCCTAAGCTTCAGGCGAAATGGGAAGGGCCGTATCGAATTGTGACTAAGATCAATGACGTAACCTACCGGATACAAAAAGGTGCGAGGGGTACTCCTAAGATCGTCCATGTGGATCGATTGGCGCGTTATTATGGAGCCGAAAATGCTCGGGACGAGCATGTCTTAGGAGGGGGCAGTGTTACGCGCCACGATTAACGTTCTTAGTAACCAGCGCCATCTAGTGTGGAAAGGCGGGACTATAGAGAGTCGAGACGCGTACGCCAGAATTTACTAGAACAATGACCTTGACCGAGCGTACGGCCGTTCAAGGCCGCACTGCGCGCGAATGTTCCGGATGTTTCTGCGTTGGAAGGTTCGGGAACGGCCGCGGCAATATAAAAGGACGGGATTCACCGCAACCGGGACAGTATTGAATTAGCGATACAAGTGATTACTTCGAAAGCGATTTTGAAGTGCGACTTGGGAGCGATTGTTGTTTTAATTAGTGCGTTTTGAGGTTGTAATTAGTGGCGTTCAATTAAAGTGTGACTTTTGGTAATTTTTATCGGCTGTTTTTATTGTCACGAACCCGAAGCTCGTAACAATATGATGAATGAAATATGCCTTTGTTTGTACATTAAACACATTTCTAGCAAGAATTAACATATATCTACTTCATTACAATCATAGTAATAAGATTATTGTTGTTAATGTATTTAATAATTGTACATCGGTTGATATGGCAGAAGTAATATTTTTGTGTAAGACAAGTATTTACTCAAACGACCATATACGTTATTAGTATACATTCATATATTCTTGACTGACGGTATATAAGGGTAAATACGGATATATTCTTGGATGGGATGTTGGAAATTACGAAATCGTAGGATCTAAATACAAATTTTATCAACATCAAAGAATAACGATATAAGAATTCTAGTTGAAAGATACTTGTTTTTACACGACATCACCCGATCAAGTACAGTTTATTACTGAAAGGACTGCCTGAATTATACTTTACAAATGTCTGGGGTTTCAGTCTGTGTGCAATAAAAATACAACCCTCAATATTTTCCTTTTAGGTTATTTATGTAACCTATCTTTACGTCATCTTTTAGATGTGTTTTAATGACGAGTAGTTATAAAGTTGCATTTATTTAAAAGAAAGTCAATGCATCTAAGTTTCTTCAACATAACTTAAAGATTAGTCGTTATATTGATAAGTACGTGTGATGTTACCGTTACTCGTAAAATGGTTTAACCGATGGAAATAAACCAGTTTTGTTTATCAATTTGTTTTATTAACAATTAATTTTGTTTTTGTTGTACTTATAGTTATACCCTGTTGTAAAATGTCGATAAGTTTAGTGCCATCTTA
The DNA here is from genome assembly GCA_037074685.1 of Glyphodes pyloalis. Taxonomy (NCBI): domain Eukaryota; kingdom Metazoa; phylum Arthropoda; class Insecta; order Lepidoptera; family Crambidae; genus Glyphodes; species Glyphodes pyloalis. The sequence goes on from JAYKKO010000052.1 coordinate 870,692, forward strand.
TTTCTTAAAGAAATTTATTATAAGGTAAAACTAAATGTACTGTTTGTGGTGGCTATCAAACTATTATTACCTCTTATATTTTGTACTAAGTATAAATTACTCATCCGATGAGTCCTTCCAATATTGAATTCAATGTTTTAAATAATAAAATATATATATACTTATTATTTGCGTTTTATTTTTAAATTGTGATTATATTTATTGTAATTGCAATAACTACATAAAACTACACCATAGGTTTTAAACTTACCTAACTTAATTTAATTATAGTGTCTTGTAAAATTGTAATTAATTGTCATTACATAGTGCACAAAATAATGGCGATGAACAAAAAAGATTATATCTATGTATTATCAGTAAACTTCAATTTACAGACTCTTATAATGAAATCTTAAATTTTTTTTTATGCCAGACAATCACACCAATCACCTGGTCTCAAACTAAGGTTTTCCCTTGTACTATGAGTACCAGACGACGGATACTAACTGGGGGCGTCCTCCCAGCACACCCAGACTCAAGTCAATTTAGAAAAGTTCGTTTTCCAAATTGACCCGACCGGGAATCGAACCCGGGACCATTCGCTCTTTGGCCGCCTACCTTAGCCACTGCGCCACCGAGGTCGTCATTTGTCAATTGTCTTTAGGTTTAAGTTTACGAAGCGAGTCTTGTCTTTGTATGAATCAAATTTTGGCCAGTATTTCACATTATTTACTAGTGACGTAAGCACATCACTGTATCATCATTTTATATTTGTTTAAGCGAAAAATACGTTTACATTGTATGTTAAAAAACGAACTGACAAATTAAAATCATTGTTTATGACAGAGTCATTATCCTAAGTTAAAATCAAACTTTCTAAGGAATGTCGCGCTGTTTCGTTATTTTCAGACAAAGGAGATCAGCCCTACTACCTTGCGCGAACAGGTACCTATGTCAAATTTCTCGCGTGAGACGATAAATATTTCGACACCGTTGATTGGCTGAAAACACACCGCATTTGCAAATCAGCCAAATCAGCAGCAACAAAAATTGTATCGTTTTTTTTAAACCGCGTTAAAATTTAGTCTAGTGGCGCCTCCTACGCCGCATAGACTAAAAAACTCATGTGTTGACAACAAATTCCAAAAACATGACGTCATATTTTTTAAATTTATTATCAACTTCTCCACGTATTCGAACTTGTCTAGGCTGGTATGTGGGATGAAGATGTACTGGCGCTTGTACTGTCATTCTTGTAGCGCATCCTAAACAGGATGAACTCAACTCATGTGTTGACAACAAATTCAAGGAACATGACGTCATTCTTCACGTAGTCGAACTTGTCTAGGCTGGTATGTGGGATGAAGATGTACTGGCACTTGTACTGTCATTCATGTGGCGCATCCTAAACAGGATAAACTCAACTCATGTGTTGACAACAAATTCAAGGAACATGACGTCATTCTTCACGTATTCGAACTTGTCTAGGCTGGTATGTGGGATGAAGATGTACTGGCACTTGTACTGTCATTCATGTGGCGCATCCTAAACAGGATAAACTCAACTCATGTGTTGACAACAAATTCAAGGAACATGACGTCATTCTTCACGTAGTCGAACTTGTCTAGGCTGGTGTGGGGTATGAAGATGTACTGGCGCTTGTACTGCAGTACAGACTTGTCCAGCGCCTCGGTGGAGCGTGACGTAGCTTCCGTGTCCGCGCTGTCGTAGTCGTGGCGCTTGGACGACGAGGTGCGCCGGAGCTGAAGGGACTTCACTATGTCCATCGCCTGAAAAAACAATAACCTGTATCAAAAACCCTTGGAAAGATGTATCTTTTCCTTTTTTTGATCATGTAGGGCTCATGTACTATCCATATCGTAATATGAAACACTCGCGGCCCGCTGTGTGTGTGAAATATAGATGGTTCGTGGTTTCGATTCCCGCACCGCAAGGGGAGATAAAAAAAATCTGTTTCTAATATTTAAAGTTCGCTAGTACGGCGTAGAGTACTTTAAAAATAAAAAATCGATATAGATGGAATTGCCCGTAATCTTCTAGGAAATTGTAGAATACCCTAAGCATTATTTACTTATCGTGAATCCGACAAATAAATTGGTAAAAATCTTTCAATACCCCAACCTCTTGCGGATAACGTTTCGTAAAGTTCTTTCTTAGCGAATGCCTACGGGCCATAAGAAATCCACCTGCCAAATTTTCAGTAGGAGCGAGGATTACCCTAACTAACCCCCCCTCCCACATTTTTATGGTATAGTGAGACGGCTCTTATAGGAAAACCGGTAACCCATAACTATAGCGTTGTCGGTGGTTGGTTTAAAAAAAAAAAAACCTAGGTAGCTAATTCAACTACCTGGCTCCGGCTGGCGGGTTGGTCCTTGAGCGCGATGTTGACGGCGAGGTCGCAGGGCCACTCCAGCAGCGCGTCGTAGGGCCCCCCCACGAGCCGCACCGTGCACGTGATGTGACGCCCCTTCCATTTGCCGATGCCGTTTAAGTTCAGCTCCGCCTGAGGATTGATATCTCCTTCAATTGATTCAGGCAGTTAAGTATTTCTTATTTAAAGTAGGTTGCATAGCCTCATTATTTAACCGAACCTTTTTCGACAAACGCTACGTTTCACCGAATATCGTTTCGCCGAATTATAGAAATTTGTTCTGTTCGGTGAAGCGTAACAATTTTGTATCGTCATTGAATACTGATGATGGTACAGATAAATATTGGTGACGATACAGTGCATCAAATTTCAGTGGTGGAGTGTCATTATTTCGTAAAAACTGTAGAAGTCATGTCGCGCTACATTTTAACGCAAAATGTAGGTATTATAAAATTGTTGTTTACATGGTAATGATAAAAATAAAAACTCATCCTACACATGAGGCTTTATTTTTAACACAATTATATGAAGTAATTTTTGAATTTCTAGTTTATTTATCTACGATACCATTTTTTATTAATTTAATTTGATATTAAATATTTTCCTATGCTATACAATGTGTGACACAAAAATATACGACATATTATGTGTCGTGTATTTTTGGGCAACTAATTCTTGGGCAAACTGAAATTTTAAGTCATCTACCCTATCTGAATGACCGAATATAAATCAGTAGTTTGATGCCAGTGTCTAAGAGAAAGAGATGTATATGTCCTACGAAGAAGGAATAGTTCCAAGTGGGGCATACCTTTAGCGTGTACCCGTACTTGCTGGTGCGAAAGAGAGGGCTGGAGAGTACCGTCCCGTTCTCCTTCGCGTCTTTCATGCGCGCTGTGAAGTTTTCTATTCGCCATATTAAATGTCCTGCAATATTTCAAAGACAAGCATGTTTAGAATGTTATTGGTCTGGCGTCGAGGAGGGCCACATCGGGAGAATTTAGACGGTTCGAGTGCGACACGCCACTCTTTGTCTCCCCGTGGCAGAAAGTTAAAGTGCGTGGGCATTTTTCCGGTGGAAAGAAACAACTTTAATGGTAATGGACGATTTGGCAGTTGTCTTAAATGTCGTGTCCCATATTTTTTTTGCAATTTGACAATCGTCAATTCGTCACATATCAATTTATACCGAGTTCAACTATGGAACTCGAACTTTTCTATATTGTCTCGGGTCTGGGTGTTGTGGTTCGTTGTTTTTGATTTATGTAACATAAGTGCATTAGCTTCTTATCATATAATTAGAGAAATATATGGGATGTTATTCAAGTTTTATATTTACCTATTTAATTATATTTATAGTACCTTCCAACTTTGAAATATCTATGACATATAGACATAACAAATGCATAAGGGTTCCGTTATTTGCAATTTTGCTACGGAACCCTAAAAATACACACGGTTGAGTTTTTGAGGTCGTTTCAAAATATACTCATCCGGGGTCAAAATAAAAGTCAAAGTCAATTCATTTATTCATGTAGGTTACAAGTAACACTTATGCATCGTCAGAATGAACACAAACCAAAATTGAAGCTATAGCCGGTTCGGAACCTAATCCTACCGAGAAGAATCCGACAAGCTAATCTTTACAATGTTTAGAGCTAGAGAACTCATCGTTGATGAAGAAGTTTCCTTCTTTACGTACCATTATCACTCCCCGTATCCTGGTTCTCGAAGTTGACCCTCGCCTGGAAGTCTGCCAGCTCGGTCCTGATCTTGTGGTAGGACTTGGTGAGCGCGCGCAGGTCCCGCGACACGACGTCGACGCGCGCTGCGTGCTCCGACGCCTCGGCGCGCGCGTCTGCTGTCGCCACTTCAAGCACGGCCAGCCGGTCCAGGGCCTGGGGATTTGGGAGACCAGAATTATCTTATCATTTTTGGTTAGACTTTGAACCTACCACGTTTGCATTACGCGTGTGATTGTCTTGTACTGGACTAGGGACCTAACTTTGGGAGTTGAAGTGCCAGTTAAGTTATAAAAATACATACAAATCGACCCGTAAGTAATTGTATAAATATATATATGTATATATATATACACAACAGTGTGTCACACCTGTCAACCGGTCTTATCTAATCTTAGGTTTCGTTCATGAATAATACAATCAAAGATATATTGTGATGCTACGGCAGTTGTATAAATGTTGATGTTATTTAAAGCGTGTACCTATAGTGTGGATAGCCTTCTTCTGTAGTACAAAATAATTTGTATGTTCCCACAAAATACCATAAAACATGACGCTATGAAAGCAACTGACCAATCCTGCCGTTCCAATATTAATTAAGTAGATATTATTTTTTCTTACAGCAGCATACAGCTGAATCAAGCCTTGCTGCCGGGTCCACAATATAGGAAGCAGATTAAAATTTAGAATTAAATGTCCCTTGTATAATATAAGTAACTACAGATAGACATGTTGTTACCGGCCGTTCAGTGGCAGCGTTCTGTATCTGCATCCTCACTGAGGACAGCTCCAGCAGCTGCTGCGAGGACCTCCGGGCTTCCCTCAGCTCGGCTTCGAGCGCTGCTCGGCTCTCAGCGTTCCTCTCCCGCTCCTCCTCCACTGTCCTCTTTATGTATTCGATCACCTCCTCTGGAAATGTTAGACTAGGATCACATAGGGAAGTCGCTTAAGTTATGTCTGTTTTTGATGATGCATGAATCATTGTCTACTATATGTCACTTTTCATATTGCACTCCCAAGATTGACTTCATCCCACCTGATGTTAAGTGGTAATGAGGTCCCAGCTTAAGGGCGATAAGTACAGCATAGTAATAGCCGTTACTGGACTTGTCATCCTCACCTTGAAGGTTTGCCCCCTGCTACTAATGTAGCACCCCCAGAAGCTCTGAAAACCTTACTCACACGCAGATTTCATTTCCAACACTCAGTAGGACTGATAAATAATGGAGCTACAGTTTTGGGAGGTAGATTTTTTCTTGGAAATTTGTCAAATATTCATCGTTTTTGAATAATAATAATAATAATAATATTTAAAAACAAACACTTGTTTTGGTTCAACTTATTTCTTTAATAATTATCGCAATATTTATCGCGCAGTACATTTTTCTAGACATTACTCCGAATCCAATGTGCACATAGTTTTAAGACCTATATCAAGAATTAATGCAGTTTTGAACTTGTCGACTAGACCATACAAGGGAGATTAAATGTTTCTGTTCTTTCAAATATATGTATAAAGCGCAAGTGCGACGTGATGCATTATTTTTTTAACCGGTTTATTTCCTTTTCCTGACCTACTCTCTTGTTGTAAGTCATCAATAACATACGCACCAAGGTTGTTGACGACCCTTATCCTGTTATCGTGTGCAGTCAGGGCTTGCTCGAGCAGCTCCCTCTCCTGCTGCTCGTGCACGATGCTGCTCACCGCGCTCTCCAGTCTCATCACCGTCGACAGCTGCTGGCTCTGCAGCTCCTGCGACATGAAGCAGACCAGCGAATTTAAGCCCGGTTCCAATATTTTACGATTCGTAATGTGTCTAAAATCACAGTCCGTTTTTCTACGAGTCGTTAATGCTAATTTCAAATTTACTTTCCATATCAGCTGTCATCAGTCGTCTGTCGGTCGTTTTTAGCTTACACCTCGTATTATTACTATCCGTAACGATTCGTTTTTCAAATATTGGAACCCGGTATGGCTAGGTGGAACAATCAAAATCAAATTAAAATATTTCTTTATTAAAGTAAGTTATATATAACACTTTTAAATACAATTCTAAGTGAGTTTACTACCGGTTTAACTCTATTAGTACTCAGAAGAACATCTATCTACATCCTCGAAGTATGTAAGTTTGTCAGGATAAATATCCACCTATACCCCATTCACACAAGACCTGACAATTTAAGACAAAGAAGTAGACTAGCTCTTCCTGACTCAAAATTGAAAATACATCAAACTTGCCCCGAAGTAAGTGCAATAAAAATATATAATAGAATCCCTAAATGTTTAAAAGATCTGGAAAACTTTAATAAATTCACACTCCAACTGATTTTCTTATAATTAATAGCTTTTACAATTAAACGGAGTTTTTAGGGTTATGAGCCAGAGAATCCTTTTAGTAGTTAAGTATAATATTATTTATTAGTTATATAAATTTATATTAAGTTTTTGAAATATTATGTAGAATAATTTATGTTGCTGTGCCCTTTCAGGGTTTCAGGTCTTGGAGCTATGATAAAATTATGTCAACTGTATAACCACATGTGTGCAGTAAATAATTTTTAATTTGAATTTTGAAGATGCCGATATGATACTTAGGAGATTAGTCATAGTGGTATAATTTTGTTTTGATGAGTGAAGAAACATTAAGTATTTATATTTGTGAGGCAAGTAGGCCGGAGTAGACCCGTCCCCAAAAGTGACACCTGTTCACAAGCGTCACTTGTGCCTGGCATTGCTTTTTATAGAATGTAATGACTTTTGGATTAGCATAGTTTCAATGCCTTATTATTTTTTTTAAACGGAGTAGGTATGCATTGATGTACTGTAACGCTGCGCTGGGTAAGGCAACGGAGTGTGCGGGAATCCCCCGCTCTTTTTTGGGACCGTCCACTGAAATCCCTCCGCACCTATCACTGACGGTGCCGTAGGAATTTAGATTATCCATGGCAAATATGTTACACAGTTTTGATACCTGCAAAGCCAGCTGCACATTCGCCAAGTCATGCTTGAACTGTGCAGCCCAGTTGGCTGAACGCTCTGCCTCATCATCTACAGCCGCTCTCAAGGAAACCAGGGTCGAGAGGAAGTGCTGGCTGCGCTCTTCCACCAGGACCAGCTTGGAGCGAATGGTCTCTAGTTCAGTGGACTGGATATCTCGTTGACTGGACTCTTCTGTTAAGACTAGTCTGTGAAATTTAAAAAGGAAAGATATTTGGTAATTGTATTTTGAGATGCTACATGGCACGCAATTCTTCATCGCATTACGCGCCGAGAAAAATATTGGGTTAATTTGTGACAGTAAGAATTAAGAGAGAGTATAAAAAAAACAAATTTACATTTTGAAAATACGATAAAAACGTATTTATCTCCTAAACAAATCAATAAAAATTTATGATAGTATCACAGCCACCGATTTCATTGTTTACGTCATTAATTCGTAAGTAGGTAAGTAATAATTTAACGGTTTCGTATTAACTACTAAATAAAAATGGTGTCGCGTTTTGACCCGTTAAATTATTTTGAATGTTTAAAATGGAACACGAAAGTATTAAAATTTATAGTAGGTAAGTAAGTTTGTAAGTACGACGAATTGACATCGCGCTAAATTTTAATGCGATGTATCATATTAAAGTTTGGTTTACATGATAAAAGAAAAGATATGTTTAATCATTAAAAATGTTTGGTCATGTAACCTACCTATAGTTGATTAATTAATCAGAATTCCATACACAAT